>ONZH01010710.1:0-43783 GCA_900303285.1 Rhinella marina | reverse complement strand
CAGGCCTCTGTGCACTGTGTCCTCGTCCCAGGCCTCTGTGCACTGTGTCCTTGCCCCAGGCCTCTGTGCGCTGCTGTGCTCTGCGCGCCCTCTTCCCAGGCCCTGTGCACTGTGTTCTCGTCCCAGGCCTCTGTGCACTGTTTTCTCGTCCCCGGCCTCTGTGCACTGTGTTCTCGTCCCCGGCCTCTGTGCTCTGCGTCCTTCTCTCCCACTGTGTCTCGGTCCCAGGCCTCTGTGCACTGTGTTCTCGTCCCAGGCCGTCTGTGCGCTGTGTCCTCGTGTCCCAGGCCTCTGTGCTCTTGCGTCCTCGTCCCAGGTCTCTGTGTGCTCCGTCCTTTCCCAGGCCTCTGTGCGCTGCGTCCTCTTCCCAGGTCTCTGTGTACTTCGTCCTCTTCCCAGCCTCTGTGCGCTGCGTCCTCTTCCCAGGTCTCTGTGTTCTTCGTCCTCTTCCAGGTCTCTGTGTGCTCTGCGTCCTCCTCCCAGGTCTCTGTGTGCTCCGTCCTCTTCCCCAGGCCTCTGTGCGCTGCGTCCTCTTCCCAGGTCTCTGTGTACTTCGTCCTCTTCCCAGGTCTCTGTGTACTTCGTCCTCTTCCCAGGCCTCTGTGTGCGCTGCGTCCTCTTCCCAGGTCTCTGTGCGCTGTGTCCTCGTCCCAGGCCCTGTGCGCTGTGTCCTCGTCCCAGGCCTCTGTGCGCTGTGTCCTCGTCCCAGGCCTCTGTGCGCTGCGTCCTCTTCCCAAACCTCTGTGCGCTGCGTCTCTTCCCAGGCCTCTGTGCCCTGCATCCTCTTCCCAGGCCTCTGTGCACTGCATCACTTCTCTTCCCAGGCCTCTGTGCGCTGCGTCCTCGTCCTCTTCCCAGTTCCCAGTCTCTGTGCGCTGCGTCCTCTTCCCAGGCCTCTGTGCGCTGCGTCCTCGTCCCAGGCCTCTTTGCGCTCCTTCCTCTTCCCAGGTCTCTGTGCGCTGCGTCCTCTTCCCAGGCCTCTGTGCGCTGCGTCCTCTCTTTTCAGGCCTCTGTGCGCTGCGTCCTCTTCCCAGGTCTCTGTGTGCGCTGCGTCCTCTTCCCCAGGTCGCTGTGCGCTGCGTCCTCGTCCCAGGTCTCTGTGCGCTGCGTCCTCGTCCCAGCTGTGCGCGTCCTGTCCCAGGTCTCTGTGCGCTGCGTCCTCGTCCCAGGTCTCTGTGCGCTGCGTCCTCGTCCCGCGTCTCTGTGCGTCCTCTGCGTCCTCTTCCCAGGCCTCTGTGCGCTGCGTCCTCTTCCCAGGTCTCTGTGCGCTGCGTCCTCGTCCCAGGCCTCTTTGCGCTCCGTCCTCTTCCCAGGTCTCTGTGCGCTGCGTCCTCTTCCCAGACCTCTGTGCGCTGCGTCCTCTTCCCAGACCTCTGTGCGCTGCGTCCTCTTCCCAGACCTCTGTGCGCTGCGTCCTCTTCCCAGACTCTGTGCGCTGCGTCCTCGTCCCAGGCCTCTTTGCGCTCCGTCCTCTTCCCAGGTCTCTGTGCGCTGCGTCCTCTTCCCAGGCCTCTGTGCGCTGCGTCCTCTTCCCAGGGTCTCTGTGCGCTGCGTCCTCTTCCCAGGTCTCTGTGCGCTGCGTCGTCCTCCTCGTCCCAGGACTATGGTGTGCTGCGTCCTCGTCCCAGGACTATGTGTGCTGCGTCCTCGTCCCAGGGACTATGTGTGCGCTGCGTCCTGGTCCCAGGTCTCTGTGCGCTGCGTCCTCCTTCCCATCCCTGGCCTCTGTGCGCTGCGTCCTCTTCCCAGGTCTCTGTGTGCTGCGTCCTCGTCCCAGGACTATGTGTGCTGCGTCCTCGTCCCAGGTTCTCGTCTGTGCTCTGCCATCCTCCTCTTCCCAGGTCTCTGTGCGCTGACTATGTCTGCGTCCTCATCCCTGGCCTCTGTGCACCGCGTCTGCTGCTGCTCGTAGTAAGAAGACATTTTACAGGACAAGGTGAAAGCTGAATGTTTACTGCCGCACTTCCAGCCGTGTCAGGTGCCAGAAGCAATATGTAGCTGGAGTGCCTTGTGGATCAGCCGTCTGGCAGCAGTAAGAGGTATAAGTGCCCAAAACCCAGCACTGATCACCGGGACCACCCATTTTGGTGCCCGTCTGTTCTGCGCAGCCTGTAGCACAGATTACTTATGTGCAGTGGAGAAGAACCCCACATGATCGCTGCAGGATATTGTGTTACCGAGCTCTTCTTCAGTCTGATCCGGAGGAAGCCAATAATGATCACGTCAACATAGAGAGCAAGCGTCGCCGGGGGAGGAATGAATATTTATGAATCATGTAAGTCCAACCACATGTCCTGCGCTCCGTTACTTTACTTCTGCAGTAAGTGGAGCTTTTTTTTCCTGTTATATGTGGGATAATGCTCTGCCGTAAATCCGACAAGTCCTGTGGCCATATAACACCATGAGGCTGAGCGCTGCTCCGAATACTGCAGCAAACACCGCCACCAAGAAGGAAACCAGTCCTCCTAATTAGGTGCTTTGTAGAATCGGCTCCGGCACAATCACTGCCAAGCCTTGGATTCTCTAAAGATGAAAAATTAAACGGTTCCAGTCCGCGTTCCCAGGAATCCCCCTTTATTGAGCTGCGGCTTGAACACTTTCAGACAACGTAGATTTCGGACAACGTGTGCGAACAAACCCTAAGACCTAAACAAAAAAAAACAAAACGTATGTTTTCTGCTTCCAGTTTTGTATAAGAACTGTTTCCCAAAATGAATGGGAGGCACAGTATAGAGGCAGTGTGATTGGCCTTTATGTTGGTGTGAACCTCCTGCAGTCATGAAGAGGTTAATAAGAGAAGTTTTCATCCTTGAACTTCTCACCAGTCCCCGGTTGCGGAACTTCTCACTTGAAAGCTTTAACCTATACAAGGGTTAATAAATGGCTGGAATAAATTAGGCGCTGTGCTGGATTGAAGGCCGCCTCGTTATCTTACTGTGTGCACCAATTACCGCTCCCTGCAGGAATCGGTGTACCCCTCTGACATCAAAGAGGCGCATGCGACTCCCCGAGGAGCGCCCGGTGCTGTGATCTCTCTGTATGGCTCCCACTATACAGAGGCCGGCAGCTCTCGCTCTGGGACGCTCTGTGCCTGAGCCGTAGTGTTCTCACGGATACCTGAGCCAGCTCTTATTTGCATTTCTAGATTTCATTTCTATGGCTTAAATTATCATTAAAAAAAAACTTTAATTGCGGCTACATTTACTGGCTGTCTGCACCCACAGATGATGCAACAATTGCTTAAAAATGTATTCTCGTAATATAAAAAATGTGTGTTTATAAACTCACTGTTTTCTGTCTCTATGTATTTTGAATGACTGGGGTGAATGCAGTATACTGATAGTAGTTTACAGATAGTACTGCCTCCCTATCTCCTCCTGTAAATGATATAGGTACAGATAGTACTGCCTCCCTATCTCCTCCTGTAAATGATATAGGTACAGATAGTACTGCCTCCCTGTCTCTCCCTGTAAATGATGTAGGTACAGATAGTACTGCCTCCCTGTCTCTTCCTGTAAGTGATGTAGGTACAGATAGTACTGCCTCCCTGTCTCTCTCTGTAAATGATATAGGTACAGATAGTACTGCCTCCCTGTCTCTCCCTGTAAATGATGTAGGTACAGATAGTACTGCCTCCCTGTCTCTTCCTGTAAGTGATGTAGGTACAGATAGTCGTACCTCCCTGTCTCTCCCTGTAAATGATGTAGGTACAGATAGTACTGCCTCCCTGTCTCTCCTGTAAATGATGGAGGTACAGATAGTACTGCCTCCCTGTCTCTCCCTGTCTCCCTGTAAATGATGAGGTACAGATAGTACTGCCTCCCTGTCTCTTCCTGTAAATGATGGAGGTACAGATAGTACTGCCTCCCTGTCTCTTCCTGTAAATGATGAGGTACAGATAGTACTGCCTCCCTGTCTCTCCCTGTAAATGATGGTAGGTAACAGATAGTACTGCCTCCCTGTCTCTCCCTGTAAATGATGGAGGTACAGATAGTACTGCCTCCCTGTCTCTTCCTGTAAATGATGGAGGTACAGATAGTACTTGCCTCCCTGTCTCTCCTGTAAATAATGTAGGTACAGATAGTACTGCTGCCTCCCTGCTCCCTCTCTCCTGTAAATAAATGATGGAGGTACAGATAGTACTGCCTCCCTGTCTCTCCCTGTAAAACGATGTAGGTACAGATAGTACTGCCTCCCTGTCTCTACCTGTAAATGATGTAGGTACAGATAGTACTGGCCTCCCTGTCTCTCCCTGTAAATTATGTAGGTACAGATAGTACTGCCCTCCCTGTCTCTCCCTGTAAATGATGTTAGGTTACAGATAGTACTGCCTCCCTGTCTCTCCCTGTAAATGATGGAGGTACAGATAGTACTGCCTCCCTGTCTCTCCTTGTAAATGATGTGTAGGTACAGATAGTACTGCCTCCCTGTCTCTTCCTGCTGTAAATGATGGAGGTACAGATAGTACTGCCTCCCTGTCTCTTCCTGTAAATGATGGAGGTTACAGATAGTACTGCCTCCCTGTCTCTTCCTGTAAATGATGGTAGGTACAGATAGTACTGCCTCCCTGTCTCTTCCTGTAAATGATGTAGGTACAGATAGTACTGCCTCCCTGTCTCTTCCTGTAAACGATGTAGGTACAGATAGTACTGCCTCCATGTCTCTCCCTGTAAATGATGTAGGTACAGATAGTACTGCCTCCCTGTCTCTCCCTGTAAAATGATGGAGGTACAGATAGTACTGCCTCCCTGTCTCTCCCTGTAAATGATGGATGTACAGAGGTACAGATAGTACTGCCTCCCTGTCTCTCCCTGTAAATGATGTAGGTACAGATAGTACTGCCTCCCTGTCTCTTCCTGTAAATGATGGAGGTACAGATAGTACTGCCTCCCTGTCTCTTCCTGTAAATGATGTAGGTACAGATAGTACTGCCTCCCTGTCTCTCCGTGTAAATGATGTAGGTACAGATAGTACTGCCTCCCTGTCTCTCCCTGTAAATGATGTAGGTACAGATAGCACTGCCTCCCTTGTCTCTCCCTGTAAATGATGTAGGTACAGATAGCACTGCCTCCCTGTCTCTCCCTGTAAATGATGTAGGTACAGATAGTACTGCCTCCCTGTCTCTTTCTATAAATGATGGAGGTACAGATAGTACTGCCTCCCTGTCTCTCCCTGTAAAACGATGTAGGTACAGATAGTACTGCCTCCATGTCTCTCCCTGTAAATGATGTAGGTACAGATAGTACTGCCCTCCCTGTCTCTCCTGTAAATGTAGGTAGGTACAGATAGTACTGCCTCCCTGTCTCTCCCTGTAAATGATGGAGGTACAGATAGTACTGCCTCCCTGTCTCTCTCCTGTAAATGATGGAGGTACAGATAGTACTGCCTCTCTGTCTCTCCCTGTAAATGATGGAGGTACAGATAGTACTGCCTCCATGTCTCTCCCTGTAAATGATGTAGGTACAGATAGTACTGCCTCCCTGTCTCTTCCTGTAAATGATGTAGGTACAGATAGTACTGCCTCCCTGTCTCTCCCTGTAAATGATGTAGGTACAGATAGTACTGCCTCCCTGTCTCTTCCTGTAAATGATGTAGGTACAGATAGTACTGCCTCCCTGTCTCTCCTGTAAATGATGTAGGTACAGATAGCGCTGCCTCACTGTCTCTCCCTGTAAATGATGCAGGTACAGATAGTGCTGCCTCCCTGTCTCTCCCTGTAAACGATGTAGGTACAGATAGTACTGCCTTCCTGTCACTTCCTGTAAATGATGTAGGTACAGATAGTACTGCCTCTTTGTCTCTCCCTGTAAACGATGTAGGTACAGGTAGTACTGCCTCCCTGTCTCTCCCTGTAAATGATGTAGGTACAGATAGTACTGCCTCCCTGTCTCTCCCTGTAAACGATGTAGGTACAGATAGTACTGCCTCTTTGTATCTTCCTGTAAATGATGTAGGTACAGATAGTACTGCCTCCTGTCTCTTCCTGTAAATGATGGAGGTACAGATAGTACTGCCTCCCTGTCTCTCCTGTAAATAATGTAGGTACAGATAGTACTGCTCCCGTCTCCTCCTGTAAATAATGTAGGTACAGATAGTACTGCCTCCCTGTCTCCTCCTGTAAATGATGGAGGTACAGATAGTACTGCCTCCGTCTCCTCCTGTAAATAATGTAGGTACAGATAGTACTGCCTCCCTGTTCTCTTCCTGTAAATGATGGAGGTACAGATAGTACTGCATCCCTGTCTCTTCCTGTAAATGATGGAGGTACAGATAGTACTGCATCCCTGTCTCTTCCTGTAAATGATGGAGGTACAGATAGTACTGCATCCCTGTCTCTTTCCTGTAAATGATGGAGGTACAGATAGTACTGCATCCCTGTCTCTTCCTGTAAATGATGGAGGTACAGATAGTACTGCCATCCCTGTCTCTTCCTGTAAATGATGGAGGTACAGATAGTACTGCCTCCCTGTCTCCTCCTGTAAATGATGTAGGTACAGATAGTACTGCCTCCCTGTCTCTCCCTGTAAATGATGTAGGTACAGATAGTACTGCCTCCCTGTCTCCTCCTGTAAATGATGTAGGTACAGATAGTACTGCCTCCCTGTTCTCTCCCTGTAAATGATGTAGGTACAGATAGTACTGCCTCCCTGTCTCCTCCTGTAAATGATTGTAGGTACAGATAGTACTGCCTCCCTGTTCTCCTCCTGTAAATGACTGTAGTACAGATAGTACTGCCTCCCGGTCTCCTCCTGTAAATGATGGAGGTACAGATAGTACTGCCTCCCTGTCTCTTCCTGTAAATGATGGAGGTACAGATAGTACTGCATCCCTGTCTCTTCCTGTAAATGATGGAGGTACAGATAGTACTGCCTCCCTGTCTCTCTCTATAAATGATGTAGGTGCAGATAGTACTGCCTCCCTGTCTCTTCCTGTAAATGATGGAGGTACAGATAGTACTTCGCATCCCTGTCTCTTCCTGTAAATGATGGAGGTACAGATAGTACTGCCTCCCTGTCTCTTCCTGTAAAATGATGGAGGTACAGAGATAGTACTGCCTCCCTGTCTCCTCCTGTAAATGATGTAGGTACAGATAGTACTGCCTCCCTGTCTCTTCCTGTAAATGATGGAGGTACAGATAGTACTGCATCCCTGTCTCTTCCTGTAAATGATGGAGGTACAGATAGTACTGCATCCCTGTCTCTTCCTGTAAATGATGGAGTACAGATAGTTACTGCATCCCTGTCTCTTCCTGTAAATGATGGAGGCTACAGATAGTACTGCATCCCTGTCTTCTTCCTGTAAATGATGGAGTACAGATAGTACTGCATCCCTGTCTCTTCCTGTAAATGATGGAGGTACAGATAGTACTGCCTCCCTGTCTCTTCCTGTAAATGATGGAGGTACAGATAGTACTGCATCCCTGTCTCTTCCTGTAAATGATGGAGGTACAGATAGTACTGCATCCCTGTCTCTTCCTGTAAATGATGGAGGTACAGATAGTACTGCATCCCTGTCTCTTCCTGTAAATGATGGAGGTACAGATAGTACTGCATCCCTGTCTCTTCCTGTAAATGATGGAGGTACAGATAGTACTGCATCCCTGGTGCGCATTGATGCATCTTAAGCCACGCCATGTATGTCGATCACAGACTATCACATAGGAGCACCTACACATGGGCCTGCTAGACTTCTATTTCCTTCTTTCTATATTTTTGCCTTCTATACCTCTCTCTGTCTGCCACTCTCCTCCCTTCCTCTTCCCTTCCTTCCCTCTTATACTTGCTCTCCTTCTTTCTTTTTTTCCATCCTTCTCTTTCCTTTGTCGCTTTCTCTTTTTTTCTTCCCACTTTCTCTCCTTCCTTCCTTCCCACTTTCTCTCCTTCCTTCCTTCCCACTTTCTCTCCTTCTTTCCTTCCCATGTTCTCCTTCCGTCCTTCCCATGTTCTCCTTCCTTCTTTTGTTCTTCTCTGTCTCTTTTTATTTCACCCTCTCTTATTCCTTTCTCCTCTCTCTCACCTATTCACAGTCTGTCTCCTTCTATCCTTTTCACTATCTCCTCCTCCTCTCTTTACTGTTTCTCTCCTTCCTCCCCTCTCTCTCTGTCTCTCTCCGTTCCCCCTCTCTCCACTCTCTCCATCCTTCTGTTTACTCTTTCACCTCTTCAGTCTCTCTCCTTCTGTCCCCTCTATTCACTATCTCTCCTTCTCTTTCCTCCCCTCTCTCCTGCCTCCTCTCTCTAATCCCCCCCCTCTCTTCACTGTCTCTCTCCATCTTTCTCTCTCCTTTTTCACCTCTTCACAGTCTCTTTCCTTCCTCCTTTTTCAGTCTCTCTCCTTCCCCCTCTCTTCTTCACCATCTCACTCCCTTCCCTCCTCTATTCACTATCTCTTCTCCATCTCTCTCCTTCCTCTCTCTCTATTTCCTTGCTTCCTCTCTCTTCTCTCCGTTTCTCTCCTCCCCTTTCTACGTCTCTCTCCTTCCTCCTCTCTTTGATTGTATACTCTGTGCGGTCTCTGACACCTCTTCTTTTGCTCTGGAACGTGTGGCAGAGGTTTCGGATTTCCGTGATGAAGTGAATGAAGCTGTTGGCAGAGTATTGCGCCGGTTGCAGTCATTTCTGTTGTCACATTATTATTTATCTGGCTGCAGGATTTTCGCTGCTTTCTGTGTTGATTTTGGGTTATTCCATTTTATAAATTCTGTGCGGTAATTTACACACAAACAGTTTAGCCACACCTACTGACAGTCATGTACCCAACAGATTGGCGCTGGACTGTGTAACTGCCACCTGAGCTCCCACAATGCACTGCTCTCTGGAAACAAAAACTTCAGAAATTCTGGATTTTACTTTACGTGTGAATGGAGAAAAAAGATCTTTGCAAAATGAGTAAATCCGAGTCAGCATTTATCTGTAAAGTGTGGTAACGTGGGCTTTATAGTGGAGTTTTCCTTTAAGGAAAGATGAATCCGCCATAAGATTAGATTCGATTCTCACTTCCAGAACCTGTCTAATAGATTATAGATCATTGATCCAGTCAGTTGTATAGAGTTGCAGAATAAATCTCCTGGGACCCGATGTTAGGGCTGTATCTTTCCCCTGCCGTCATCACCACCGACAGAGGGGGCTTCAGACCGTCAAACACCACATTTCAGGTGTGAGTCGCCCCACTTCTGGCTGTGACATTATAAGATTTGTTCCCCCCATGTCATTTCACTAAATATCCACCTGTCAGTGATACCGTCCTCTGACCTACGCGTTTCGCACCTAGCCGCGCCGGTCCCTTACCTAGCTAATGCTGTGCTGTGGACAGCCGGCAGCACTTGTGTTGGACCCTTTATCTCTGACTTTCTGCCTTGGCCCACGGCGCTGGCTCAAGAGTCGATCGTCTCCCAAATATCTGGGCTATTTTGCACAGTGCCTAGAAATGAGTTTCTTGGAAGTAACAAGTACATGTTGTCGTCTCTTACAAACCCCATGATCTATGGCAATTTCGTCACACATCCAGGCAGTGGGAGAGGGGTGCGACTGTGATCAAAATAAGGAGCCCGAAGGAACTGCCTAAGTGTCTGTGGATCGTTCATGGGGAAATTAGATTTGTTTCAGAATTTTCATTTTTTAGGCTTTAGTGAAAAAAGTTCTTTTTGTGCGAGAACGAGAACTGCATAATTTGGGGTAACCAAGAAGGCTCCTCTTTAACCTATTTGGTCATAGTATCGAGGGAAGAGGACAGACAATAATGCTGGAGCGTCGCTGAAGACCCTGTCCTGATAGACCACAGAAGCTTTGCAAGGCAAATGACAATGGACGACTCAAAGTAGATTTAAAACATGAACTTGTGCTGTCTGAAGCCGCCACTAGGGGGAGCTCATTGCGCTCAGTTGTAGTCCAGTACACATGAGCTCCCTCTAGTGGAGGCCAGAAAATAAAGATCTGTTCCGAAATGAATCAGTGCAGATAAAGCATTAATAACCCCCCCGTCTTTACATCAGTGTCTGCAGAACAATATATAGTTTTCTGCTTTTCTTGCAACAGGTTTTGCATTATTCTTACAACTTGCACATGAAGAACGCAGCCTTACATTCCCATAACAGCCTAATGATTCATTATTTGTCACCGAATGTCTATGGAAGATGAACTCCTTCTGTTTAGGGAACGTGCCGTCCACGCCGCCACCAAAATCCGGCCCTGTCGCTGTTACTGAATGACACAGTAATTAGTTTCCATAACCTTTATGGCTACAACACTGAATCAGTATTTCTCCAGCCTCTGCAAGCCTAATTGATTTCTGCTAAGATTCATAAAATCGCTTTATTTGTTGCGTCCACAAGCTGTCGGTTCTCTCCACTTACACAGCATGTGCAAGCTGACTTACCGCTCACTGAAGTAGTGTATTGCAGTATAGTTCAATTGACGCGTTCAATAAAAGAAGAACAGGGACTTTGCACTAATGGCTACAGTGATTAAAAGGAGTCCTCCATTCTTTATACTGCTGGCTGCATTCCAGGAACTGGAAAGTATTGCAGCATAGAAATTATTATAAGGGCTGTATGATATACTAGAGTCACTCAGGATCCTCCTATATCAGCCAGTCTCATTCCTGTCCCTGGAGGTCCTAGAAGCCATGTGCAGCGAGGCCTGGAGGAGCTGGTGCAGAGGATTGGAGTGGTAGTGTCACAGTGTGCACCCTCAGGCCATTGCTCCCTGGGGATCAGTGAACTGGAAATAAAGTTTAGAAGAATCAGAAGTCTCTTTTTAGTGCAATGTAGGACTTCAAATACATTCAGTAGCAGCTGGTTTAAGTGCAATCTTTTCTGGCAGGTTGGATTGGTGACAATTTAGCACTGGTATAGTACTGGCCTAGTTATGTTCAGGGTGATGGGTGTCTTTAGCTGTAGTCCCTTATCGCACAGCAGTGTCTTTAATGCTGGATATAGTTGTTCACTCTCCTGTTTGTCGTCTCAAGGGTTCACTTGATATAGCCGATCTCTCTGGAGAACCTTTTCCAGAAGCAGGAGCTCTGCAGTGCGCTTCCTCTCCTCTCTAAGCCTTGGCAGGAACGCCGCCTCACTGGCAGTACCAGCCCGCTCCTACCAAGAGGGGAGATGGTTAGCCCATTTCCTTGCCAATCTTTGCCAACCATTCCTCACTGGTAGTCATGGTCATAACATACAAAACAAATACAATATTAGACATACTATATAGAATTGTAGTACCGGGGTACTACACGGGCAGCCTATTGATTTTCATGAGACCTCTGTAATACTTCATGTCCCCTGTGGTGGCGCTGTAGGCACAGATTACTGAATTACTGTCCTCTTACCAGAAATGAGTCCAGGGTCTTCTCTGAAGGCATCGGGCACTTTTTGGCCTCTCTGTGCTGTTTGACGAGGCGGACTGCCCCTTTAAAACCATGACTACTTAGTAACATTCGGTTTTACAGCGCCTTTGATTTTTCTCATTTACGTCACTACTGATATTATTCTTGTGCAATCGCTCTTCAGTAAAACTGACATTACAATTTCTTAAATTGACATGTCATGTCCTCTGCCCCTCAGATCCCTCGCCCCTTGCGTCTTACATTCATTCCAATGGAACATGTTACACCTCCCTCGTGGAGGGAAGTTGAGGGTCGAGAGGAAAGAGCAATCTTCCGACATTACGTTCCCCTTGGGCTGTAGTTTGATGGCTGAGAAGATCCCTGTGTCCGTGGGGCGGCTGCACAGGGGCGTCCCCCTCCTCCTCCCTCTCGTTCCTGGAGTTTTTCTTGCAGTGATTTATACAGGTGAAGGATGAATATTGGCCTTAAGAATGTATTATAATGAGAACCTCCTGTTATTTGCTCATGTCAGGCTACTGGATGCTTGATTTACAAGGACACGTGTGAGCGATCAGGTCGTGTTCTGCAAGATCCATCCCAAGAATGATACAAAACCAGAACAGACACCGTAATAGGCCATCGCCTATAAAGGCTTCAGCCGCTCCTGACACTTTAAAGAGCGTTTCCACATGGAAGCACCAGTGAATATTCTAACATGTCATCCTCCGAGTCCTCCTCGGCCCTCAAGTGCTTTAAAACCCTCTACTGGTTCTTGCTTCTGCCAACAGGAAGTGGCCGCCATGACGGCTCCTCTGGGGTGTGGTCATCAATGTTTCTAAGAACGGCAAATCAGCCAATCAGTGCAATGATAAAACAGCAGCACAGAGGGGTGACGCCCTCTATAGGAGATACGATGGCCGTCATCGTCTGCAAATAATAGAGAGCTGCTCAAAGGCTTGTCAAAATGGAAACGCCCTTTACTGTAAATATCGGTTTAATCCTGCATTGTGCTCCTATCGGTTTGGCTTCTTGTTTTCCGTCCTCAGAGTGGCCGTCAGTGAGGAAGTACATGACACGGGCAGCAATAGGAGTGAACCGGACGGGGGCCATAATATAGGAGAGAACCAGACAGGGGCCATAATATAGGAGAGAACCAGACAGGGGCCATAATATAGGAGAGAACCAGACAGGGGCCATAATATAGGAGAGAACAGACAGGGGCCATAATATAGGAGAGAACCAGACAGGGGCCATAATATAGGAGAGAACCGGACGGGGGGCCATAATATTAGGAGAGAACCGGAACGGGGGCCATAATTATAGGAGAGAAACCGACGGGGGCCATAATATAGGAGAGAACCCGGACGGTGGCCATAATTATAGGAGAGAACCGGACGGGGGCAATAATATAGGAGAGAACCGGACGGGGGACCATAATATAGGAGAGAACCGGACGGGGACCATAATATAGGAGAGAACCGGACGGGGACCATAATATAGGAGAGAACCGGACGGGGGCAATAATATAGAGAACGACGGAGGCCATAATATAGGAGGAGAACCGGACGGGGGCCATAATATAGGAGAGAACCGGACGGGGGCCATAATAAGGAGAGAACCGGACGGGCCATAATATAGGAGAGAACCGGACGGGGGCAATAATATAGGAGAGAACCGGACGGGGACCAATATGAGAGTATAGGAGAGGAACCGGACGGGGACCATAATATAGGAGAGAACCGGACGGGGACCATAATATAGGAGAGAACCGGACGGGAGGCAATAATATAGGAGAGAACCGGACGGAGGCCATAATATAGGAGAGAACCGGACGGGGGCCATAATATAGGAGAGAACCGGACAGGGGCCATAATATAGGAGAGAACCGGACAGGGGCCATAATATAGGAGAGAACCAGACAGGGGCCATGATATAGGGAGAACCGGACGGGGGCCATAATATAGGAGAGAACCGGACGGAGGCCATAATATAGGAGAGAACCGACGGGGGCCATAATATAGGAGAGAACCGGACAGGGGCCATAATATAGGAGAGAACCGGACAGGGGCCATAATATAGGAGAGAACCAGACAGGGCCATAATATAGGAGAGAACCGGACGGGGCCATAATATAGGAGAGAACCGGACAGGGGCCATAATATAGGAGAGAACCGGACAGGGGCCATAATATAGGAGAGAACCGGACAGGGGCCATAATATAGGAGAGAACCGGACAGGGGGCCATAATATAGGAGAGAACCGGACGGGGGCCATAATATAGGAGAGAACCGGACGGGGGCCATAATATAGGAGAGAACCGGACGGGGGCCATAATATAGGAAGAGAACCGGACGGGGGCCATAATATAGGAGAGAACCGGACGGATGGGGGGCCATAATATAGGAGAGAACCGGACGGGGGCCATAATATAGGAGAGAACCGGACATGGGGCCATAATATAGGAGAGAACCGGACGGGGGCCATAATTATAGGAGAGAACCGGACATGGGCCATAATATAGGAGAGAACCGGACATGGGCCATAATATAGGAGAGAACCGGACGGGGCCATAATATAGGAGAGAACCGGACGGGGGCCATAATATAGGAAGAGAACCGGACGGGGGGCCATAATATAGGAGAGAACCGGACGGGGGCCATAATATAGGAGAGAACCGGACAGGGGCCATAATATAGGAGAGAACCGGACATGGGGCCATAATATAGGAAGAGAACCGGACGGGGGCCATAATATAGGAGAGAACCGGACATGGGCCATAATATAGGAGAGAACCGGACGGGGCCATTAATATAGGAGAGAACCGGACAGGGCCATAATATAGGAGAGAACCGGACATGGGCCATAATATAGGAGAGAACCGGACGGGGGCCATAATATAGGAGAGAACCGGACGGGGGCCATAATATAGGAGAGAACCGGACGGGGGCCATAATATAGGAGAGAACCGGACGGGGCCATAATATAGGAGAGAACGGACGGGGACCAAAGGGGACCGGGCCATAATATAGGAGAGAACCGGACGGGGGCCATAATATAGGAGAGAACCGGAATGGGCCATAATATAGGAGAGAACCGGACGGGGGCCATAATATAGGAGAGAACCGGACGGGGGCCATAATATAGGAGAGAACCGGACAGGGGCCATAATATAGGAGAGAACCGGACGGGGCCATAAATAGGAAGACGGACGGGGCCATAATATAGAGAGAGAACCGGACGGGGGCCATAATATAGGAGAGAACCGGACGGGGGCCATAATATAGGAGAGAGAACCGGACATGGGCCATAATATAGGAGAGAACCGGACGGGGGCCATAATATAGGAGAGAACCGGACGGGGGCCATAATATAGGAGAGAACCGGACGGGGCCATAATATAGGAGAGAACCGGACGGGGCCATAATATAGGAGAGAACCGGACGGGGGCCATAATATAGGAGAGAACCGGACGGGGGCCATAATATAGGAGAGAACCGGACGGGGCCATAATATAGGAGAGAACCGGACGGGGGCCATAATATAGGAGAGAACCGGACGGGGGCCATAATATAGGAGAGAACCGGACGGGGGGGCCATAATATAGGAGAGAACCGGACGGGGCCATAATATAGGAGCAGAACCGGACGGGGCCCATAATATAGGAGAGAACCGGACATGGGCCATAATATAGGAGAGAACCGGACGGGAACCATGATATAGGAGAGAACCGGACGGGGGCCATAATATAGGAGAGAACCGGACGGGGCCATAATATAGGAGAGACCGGACGGGGGCCATAATATAGGAGAGAACCGGACGGGGGCCATAATATAGGAGAGAACCGGACGGGGACCATGATATAGGAGAGAACCGGACGGGGGCCTAATATAGGAGAGAACCGGACGGGGGGCCATAATATAGGAGAGAACCGGACGGGGCCATAATATAGGAGAGAACCGGACGGGGGCCATAATATAGGAGAGAACCGGACGGGGGCCATAATATAGGAGAGAACCGGACGGGGGCCATATATAGGAGAGAACCGGACGGGGGCCATTAATATAGGAGAGAACCGGACGGGGGCCATAATATAGGAGAGAACCGGACGGGGCTAATATAGGAGAGAACCGGACGGGGGCCATAATATAGGAAGAGAAACCGGCGGGGGCCATAATATAGGAGAGAACCGACGGGGACCATAATATAGAGAGAACCGGACGGGGGCCATGATATAGGAGAGAACCGGACGGGGGCCATAATATAGGAGAGAACGGACGGGGGCCATAATATAGGAGAGAACCGGACGGGGCCATGATATAGGAGAGAACCGGACGGGGGCCATGATATAGGAGAGAACCGGACGGGGGCCATGATATAGGAGAGAACCGGACGGGGGCCATAATATAGGAGAGAAGTGGACGGGGGCCATAATATAGGAGAGAACCGGACGGGGGCCATAATATAGGAGAGAAGTGGACGGGGGCCATAATATAGGATGTTATGTTTAAATGTCTGAAAACATTGTGGAAAAGAGACGTCTTGTCTGCAGTGATGAGGAGCAAAGATGGCCGCCGGAGAGGTAGTGTCTGGTTATGGCTCTGCACCGCTATACGGGGACACCGTACAATATATATCTGTATACCCCGGTTACTGCTGCGTCCTGACATCCAGCGTGCGGAGAAATACACATAACAATGGCCGGATGAATGGACAAGACGTGGGATTACCTTATGTCAGGCGAAAGAAAATCTGTCCCTTGGGCAGTCGCCATTACTTTGCGGCACCTACAAGTCGCTGTCATGTAGGTTGGCACTTGGGTCTTATGCACCCATAAAACCGGCCCCCAGGGGTCATTCTACGAGCCCTTGAGGTCTTACTTTATACAGTGGCTCACCAGAGGAACTTCCTACACAATGTTCTTGGGGTTCCTGGAGGACCCATAGATATAAGTGATCTTCTAGTGCCCCCATGCACGTAAGGAGGAAAGGGGATCAGCGTAATAACGGATACCTGACCCCGCTTATTTGGGGAATTCAATACTGTTTAATACAGAAAACCCACACATAACTTGACCTGTGGTTCAGATTTTAAATCCGCAGTATGTCAATTCATGATTTTCTGCTGCAGATTGTTCCCTTCGCAACGTAGAGGAGGAAATCAGCGGCAAATCCGCAGCATTTCTGCAAAAAAATTTAGTGCGGATTTTGCTGCTGTGAGATTCTAGCTGATACACAGCGCTCCAGTACCGTTACTCTGTGCAGAGGGATGAATACAGCAGAATTGTAACCTACATTATCTCTAGTTAAATTGCAGACACTGAAGCAGCAGGGGCTGCATGGAGATGTGGATCCTGCAGCATGAGAGCTAAGAAGAAACCAGCACCGGGCTCCGGAAGTGACTGAACTATAAGTCGTGCACAGCCTGCAGCTGTCAGAAGATACTAGGAGTTGTAGCTTTTAAATGACGCGGCGCTGTACTGTAGGAAGGTTCAGGTGAATGTGAAGCTCTGCCTGCACTGTCGGCAGGAATCCTGGAGAGCAGGTGAAGGAAGCATCGGCACCGTCATACTGATAAACAAGTCAAGAGGCACAGACATCGCTCATCATTCCTCGCCATCCAATTTACAGCCTGCCGATCCAGCCGCCGTGTGCACGGTGCACTTTAAAGGTCAGGTCTGAGGCATGAGTGATCTCCACGCTGCTGATGTGATGAATAAATAGAGCAGGAGCAATTTACATCAGCGGCTTCGTAATTGTCAGCTATCGATATTTAAAGCGGAGACTAATGAGCGGAACTTGAGCCGAGGCCTATAAAAAGTGCCAGCCACGTACAGATCCCCGTTGTGACCGGAGGCGGATCCTGCTGCTTTATTTTCCTGTAAATGTTGCATGTAACATTCACAGTATAAATTCTGACTGCAGAGAAGTCACATCTACAACGTGGGATATCCTTCACTGGTATATTTGGGAATTACTTAACTAGCAATTCCTTGAGCTTTCCCTAACATCGAGTGCTAGATCCACATAAATGAACCCAGTGGTTCCCAACCTGTAGCTCCTCCACCTGTTGCACAACTACAACTCTCAGCGTGCAGCTGGTATAGCATGCCGAGAACTGAGACCTCTGCATTCCTCCAGTGATCTGCAATAGAGTCCTGTGATTCCAGCAGCCTCTGCAGGGATATTAGCCAGCAGGTTCTGCATTGTTCAATAGTGCTGGCAAGGGTGAGCAGTGGCAAGCATAATTTAAAGTAGGCTCAATTCACATCTTTTTTGCACCCATTGTTGTGCAAAGCTCCTGGAGTACATGCTAAATGCGTCTATAGGGCCCTTCACATCCACCTTATGTATGTAAAAAAATTCCTTTTTTGTATAAGCTACGTCAGTATGTGTAGTCTACTGCTTTCCTATGCAGTGGGGAAAAAAAAAATCATGTGGTACGGTGGCTGACACACACCACTAGATGCCCACATAGTGTTACACTGTACGTCAGAGGTTTACCTCCAGAACCTCTGCAGGCATGTGACCATGACCGGGCTGCATCTCCACTGTATGTATCATCACTTTACACATCACTAGTCAGACCACACATGGAGGACTGTGTACAGTTCTGGGCTCCTGTGAACAAGGCAGACATAGCAGAGCTGGAGAGGGTTCAGAGGAGGGCAACTAAAGTAATAACTGGTATGGGTGGACTACAGGACCCAGAAAGATTATCAAAATTAGGGACGACTGAGGGGAGATCTAATAACTATGTATAAATATATCAGAGTTCAGTACAGAGATCTCTCCCATCATCTATTTATCCCGAGGACTGTGACTGTGACGAGGGGACATCCTCTGCGTCTGGAGGAAAAAAGGTTTGTACACAAACATAGAAGAGGATTCTTTACGGTAAGAGCAGTGAGACTATGGACTCTTTACTGTAAGAGCAGTGAGACTATGGATTCTTTACTGTAAGAGCAGTGAGACTATGGATTCTTTACTGTAAGAGCAGTGAGACTATGAACTCTTTACTGTAAGAGCAGTGAGACTATGAACTCTTTACTGGAAGAGCAGTGAGACTATGGACTCTTTACGGTAAGAGCAGTGAGACTATGGACTCTTTACAGTAAGAGCAGTGAGACTATGGATTCTTTACAGTAAGAGCAGTGATACTATGGATTCTTTATGGTAAGAGCAGTGAGACTATGGATTCTTTACTGTAAGAGCAGTGAGACTATGGACTCTTTACTGTAAGAGCAGTGAGACTATGGACTCTACTGTAAGAGCAGTGAGACTATGAGACTCTACTGTAAGAGCAGTGAGACTATGGATTCTTTACGGTAAGAGCAGTGAGACTATGGACTCTTTACGGTAAGAGCAGTGAGACTATGGACTCTTTACGGTAAGAGCAGTGAGATTATGGACTCTTTACGGTAAGAGCAGTGAGACTATGGACTCTTTTCGGTAAGAGCAGTGAGACTATGGACTCTTTACAGTAAGAGCAGTGAGACTATGGACTCTTTACTGTAAGAGCAGTGAGACTATGGACTCTTTACGGTAAGAGCAGTGAGACTATGGATTATTTACGGTAAGAGCAGTGAGACTATGGAATTCTCTCCCTGAGGAGGTGGTGATGGTAAGTTCACTATAAGAGATCAGGAGGGGCCTGGATGTATTTTGGGAGGTAATAATATTACAGGTTATAGTTACTAGAGAGGGGTCGTTGATCCAGGGAGTTAATCTGATGTATGATTGGAGTCGGGAAGGATTTTTTTCCCCCTAAAGTGAGGAAAATTGGCTTCTACCTCACAGGGGTTTTTTGCCTTCCTCAACTTGTAGGATAACAGGGAGAACTGGATGGACGGAGGGCTTTTTTTCGGCCTTATAAACTATGTTACTATGGCAGACGGTGATATTGTACCAGCCAGTGGTAGAAAATGCAGAGTACAGCATGGAACGGTGAAGGTGAAGGCTCTGCACAGATGCTGCATATGAGGATCAAGGAGCAAACCCCAAAAGAAGAAAGATCTGCACAGATTTTACTATGTTCAATGGGGAAAATGTATATCTGACTCCAAATGTCAAAATAAAAGCATATGGCTGATATATTATATTACTGCTGGTGGGTTTTTTCGTATATGTGGACGTGCTGTCTATATAAAACTGGAAACCTGCTTGAATGCCCGGCTCCCGTCTTTCACCACATTTCCTCCAAAGCATCTGCTGAATGCACAAGTTGTGGCCAAAGTCATAAATCCAGACTGCTGGTAAAGGGCCGAGCCGCGGCTGTCCTCGTATAACTCTGCTGGAGATCCCATTACTAATACTGAGGAGTCAGGAGGTTGTGCTGCTCTGCACTCGCTGGGTGGTAGGTGGCCATTAGTACCAGTGTCTGGGACATTGTATCAATCCCTCATCCTAATGCATGTGTCTCTTGGTGGTACTGGACTGTATACACCAAGAATTTCCTAAAACGGTACTCGAAAATGGACTTTCTAAACCTGACAACCTCTTTGAGATTGTGACTTGCTGTGTCCCTGACAACCAGACTTTATTTTGCCCTTGTAACATAGTAACATAGTTTATTAGGCCGAAAAATGACCTCCGTCCATCCAGTTCTTCCTGTTATCCTGCAAGTTGATCCAGAGGAAGGCAAAAAAAAAACCCTGTAAGGTAGAAGCCAATTTTCCTCACTTTGGGGGAAAAAATTCCTTCCCGACTCCAATCAGGCATCAGAATAACTCCCTGGATCAACGACCCCTCTCTAGTAACTATAACCTGTAATATTATTACCTCCAGAAATACATCCAGGCCCCTCCTGATCTCTTATAGTGAACTTACCATCACCACCTCCTCAGGGAGAGAGCTCCATAGTCTCACTGCTCTTACAGTAAAGAGTCCATAGTCTCACTGCTCTTACAGTAAAGAGTCCATAGTCTCACTGCTCTTACAGTAAAGAGTCCATAGTCTCACTGCTCTTACAGTAAAGAGTCCATAGTCTCACTGCTCTTACAGTAAAGAGTCCATAGTCTCACTGCTCTTACCGTAAAGAGTCCATAGTCTCACTTCTCTTACAGTAGAGTCCATAGTCTCACTGCTCTTACAGTAAAGAGTCCATAGTCTCACTGCTCTTACAGTAAAGAGTCCATAGTCTCACTTCTCTTACAGTAAAGAGTCCATAGTCTCACTGCTCTTACCATAAAGAGTCCATAGTCTCACTGCTCTTACAGTAAAGAGTCCATAGTCTCACTGCTCTTACAGTAAAGAGTCCATAGTCTCACTGCTCTTACCGTAAAGAGTCCATAGTCTCACTTCTCTTACAGTAGAGTCCATAGTCTCACTGCTCTTACAGTAAAGAGTCCATAGTCTCACTGCTCTTACAGTAAAGAGTCCATAGTCTCACTTCTCTTACAGTAAAGAGTCCATAGTCTCACTGCTCTTACCATAAAGAGTCCATAGTCTCACTGCTCTTACAGTAAAGTGTCCATAGTCTCACTGCTCTTACAGTTAAGAGTCGATAGTCTCACTGCTCTTACAGTAAAGAGTCCATAGTCTCACTGCTCTTACAGTAAAGAGTCCATAGTCTCACTGCTCTTACAGTAAAGAGTCCATAGTCTCACTGCTCTTACAGTAAAGAGTCCATAGTCTCACTGCTCTTACCGTAAAGAGTCCATAGTCTCACTTCTCTTACAGTAGAGTCCATAGTCTCACTGCTCTTACAGTAAAGAGTCCATAGTCTCACTGCTCTTACAGTAAAGAGTCCATAGTCTCACTTCTCTTACAGTAAAGAGTCCATAGTCTCACTTCTCTTACAGTAAAGAGTCCATAGTCTCACTGCTCTTACCATAAAGAGTCCATAGTCTCACTGCTCTTACAGTAAAGAGTCCATAGTCTCACTGCTCTTACAGTAAAGAGTCCATAGTCTCACTGCTCTTACCGTAAAGAGTCCATAGTCTCACTTCTCTTACAGTAGAGTCCATAGTCTCACTGCTCTTACAGTAAAGAGTCCATAGTCTCACTGCTCTTACAGTAAAGAGTCCATAGTCTCACTTCTCTTACAGTAAAGAGTCCATAGTCTCACTGCTCTTACCATAAAGAGTCCATAGTCTCACTGCTCTTACAGTAAAGTGTCCATAGTCTCACTGCTCTTACAGTTAAGAGTCCATAGTCTCACTGCTCTTACAGTAAAGAGTCCATAGTCTCACTGCTCTTACAGTAAAGAGTCTATAGTCTCACTGCTCTTACCATAAAGATTCCATAGTCTCACTGCTCTTACCATAAAGAGTCCATAGTCTCACTGCTCTTACAGTAAAGAGTCCATAGTCTCACTGCTCTTACAGTAAAGAGTCCATAGTCTCACTGCTCTTACAGTAAAGAGTCCATAGTCTCACTGCTCTTACAGTAAAGAGTCCATAGTCTCACTGCTCTTACCGTAAAGAGTCCATAGTCTCACTGCTCTTACAGTAAAGAGTCCATAGTCTCACTGCTCTTACAGTAAAGAGTCCATAGTCTCACTGCTCTTACAGTAAAGAGTCCATAGTCTCACTGCTCTTACAGTAAAGAGTCCATAGTCTCACTGCTCTTACCGTAAAGAGTCCATAGTCTCACTGCTCTTACAGTAAAGAGTCCATAGTCTCACTGCTCTTACAGTAAAGAGTCCATAGTCTCACTGCTCTTACAGTAAAGAGTCCATAGTCTCACTGCTCTTACAGTAAAGAGTCCATAGTCTCACTGCTCTTACAGTAAAGAGTCCATAGTCTCACTGCTCTTACAGTAAAGAGTCCATAGTCTCACTGCTCTTACAGTAAAGAGTCCATAGTCTCACTGCTCTTACAGTAAAGAATCATCTTCTATGTTTATGTACAAAGCTTCTTTCCTCCAGACGCAGAGGATGTCCCCTCGTCACAGTCCTTGTGCCAGTAATATTCGGTGTCCTCCCGTCCAGTCTGAAGCTTCGGCCCTTTGTAATATTTCTGGTCAGGGGGAGACTATCCTGGTGCATCCACGTCGGATTTGCTGCAGAAATACGATGATTTCAAAATCTGCAATGGTGAAAATCTCCGCCAAATTATGCAAAATTAGGAAACGAGCCATACACCCCCCTACCAATCCCGTGGCACTCTTGTGGTGGTATTTCCACAGCTTCTTGTCTATCTTTGTTTCTTGGCCTCCATAGATGATGTGTCAATCTGTGCGAGTGCCGCGGATCCGCAGAATTTCCTGTACACGTGGACGCAGCATCCTGCTGCAGACTCCATTGTCACATTGCCTAATGTTATGTAATGGCCTCTCCCCCTCCCCCTGCCGAGAGCCTTATAAACAGAGGATAAAGAGAATTTACGATGTAAGAGCGGACAGAGCGTACTTTACCCACCGTGCATAGAGTCATGAGTTTGCGGATGCTCCCGTGAACAAAATAGTTCTGGCTTCCAGTACAGCTCTGGTTGTGACTGGAGTATAATAGTGGATTTAACTCTGTGTCGAATGAGCAAAGCAGATGCTCCTCGGAGAGTCTTATCCTGCTCTGTGGATGTAAAGTATGACACGTTGCGGTATTAGAGCCGCACTTCATTTCTGTGGAGTCAGGAGTTACGCTGCTCGGTGGCCTGTGGCATAATTATGAGCTTATGGGAACATTTGCAGCAGAGCCGTGTAATGGTGAACTATACGGTAATTACCACCGCCTGCTGTAGTCAATGTATAGCCGGCAATGTTTTATTTGGCCTCATGCGGTTACAGTAACACGTCCGCGGTGATTACGATCTACCAGCCCGGCTGTAGCACTCGTCTCATGGCAGCTCCATGCGTGGAAAACGTTTTCTCTTTTTTCGCCGCTACCTTCTGCACCGACCGGTGATCCTAATTATTTTCCAGCTTTAAACATGTGCCTCCGATTACAGCGGTATTCTCCTGCGAGCGATCTGTGCACTGGAAGCGAACGAGGACTGGCATCTCCGGAAAGCTCGCGTCAGCTGGAGACAATTCACACTCACACCGAAAACACATCAGTCACATCTCCGTCCAGACGCAGCCTTGTCAGGCTTGCTAGATCTCATCTCACGTAGAGAAGTCGGAGAGGATTCAAAATCTTAATGGGAAAAGAATATGTAAAGGACTTTTTCAGAAGCCCAAAAATAGATCTGCAAGAAGGGCTTTTCTCAAATTAGCCTTTTATGACGTGTTACCCTCCTTGAGATGTGTGGCAATAAACCAGTCTATGGAGACACCCTACTGGGGCCACCCCTTTAAAGTATTTCTACATTGTAGCTTTTTCATTGTTGCTGTAAACATCCGATGAAACAATGTTGCGAACATTTCTAATTGAACGATCTCTTAAAGGGAGTCTGTTACCACCTCTTTCTATTAAAACCGCTCCCAGTGCCTGTAACTCATCTCTCACAGAGGCGACTTTTGTGTCCAAGGTCCGTACGTGACCGAAACGTCAAGAGAAACCGTCACAAATTCTATTATTGACAATTGTTTTCTTTTTTTGCTTCTTTTGGAGAACTTGTCAAAACTAAATAACTTTATTTCTCATATAATCCTAGAGTGTGCGGTGGTTTTCTTTTTTATATATAATAACCAAATCCTGCAGCGTTTTTCTGCATGTTGGAGAATCTTTGCATTCATTGACTGCAAGCAGGGATCTTAAAAATGTAATGAATTGGAACAGAGAGTGTATTACAAAGTTGCAAAACTTTTCTTACTGCATTGATTCAAGTGCGGATCCACGGACATTGTCCCGCGCGATCTGGCATCAGACATAGGCGTCACGGATGCTGAAGTAGTCATGAAACGCACGGAGAGCGTCACGTATGGGTCCTCTTCTAATTATATATACCCGGAGGGGACGCTTTAATAAGACTCTTATTTTTATACGTAAATTGGAAACCCATACGACGTCATGTTCCCTGCAGTAATAGATGAGGAAAACTCAAGTGCGCGGTGCGTTGTACAATCTCATGAATCTACCAAAATGCCTTTCTCCAGGGCCCCCGCGGCTCTGTCACTTTAACCTGGTGAAATCTTCCCTTCTTTGGTTAATTCCAGATCTTCAGAATGCAGATCCGGCACCCGGAGAGGTCCGGGGTCTTGAGGCTCCTTCCCCCATGTGCTGAGGAACGTCAGAGTCTCTGTATTTAGATTTCCCACATACTTGGCACTCGGCGTTCTTCCTGCCCTGGGTACTTCTAATTAATGCCATCATTAGATTTTATTGGCCAATTCATTCCCGTCCTCGTTTTCACTGCTGCAGATATTGCCATATTTGACGATCTTCTACAAGTTTCTAGGGGCACGCGGGGCAGGACTCGGGGAGCAGGAATGTGTCCCACGTCGCAGACCGAGCGCTCCTTCTGCAGCTGGTTCTGTCTCTTGATTTCTGCCCCTTTTTTTCGGGTCCCCAAATGTTCTTTCCAGCGGGCTATGACTGGCTGCAGTGCTGAAGGCATGCTGGGACTTGTAGTATCACAGCAGCTCAAAAGGTACATCGTGCATGGAGAATTAGATCATATCAGTAACATAAAGCCGAGCTGCCGTCAAACATTTCACAGAATACGTAAGATGGATAAAAATACTTTATCTAGCACTGATCACGCCTTATACTCCAGTCACTATCAACTGCAAAGTAAAAGGGGGTCAGTCAGCACATCCCAGTGTGCCGGTGCACGCCGCCATGGCTAGATACACAAAGGCAAAAAAATACAATGTAACAGCACTCTGCAAACCAAATAAAGTACAAAAATACTCTCCCTGGAAGCCTTCTGGCACCAAGTGAGGAGGTATAGAGTGGGCTAGGCATGCATGTTGGCACCTGAATTCCCTGGATTGAATGGAGGCCATTTTGGTACCAAAAAAAAAAAAAGCAAAGTGGTCCCAGCATGCATGTGGAACCTGCACTTGTGACACATAACAGGTAGTATTTAGTGTTAGGTTCCCCTCACAGAGATCGCCTTGACGTTTGGCAGACAGGCCCAAATAAATTTTGTACAAAATATATTTGCCAAGAATCTCAAATTTGCAAAATATCAGCACCAGAATATTTTCCATTACTATGGCATTTTTGTACTTTTTTTGGTTTGCAGAGCGCTGCTGCATTGTGTTTTTTCCAGTCTCTACCATTTAAAGGTCTGCCGGCTTCCTGTTCGCTCTTCGGTTACAGGACTTTGCATCGTTTCTCTTTCCTTCGTGCGCTGCAAGGTGCTGTGAAGGTATTTGATAGTAGGAGGCACCTCGGAGACACCCCCTCAGCACCCCGAATAGTGGAGCACAGCAGAGACTATCCTCATTCCATACATTTGCCTCAGTTTGGGGGCCCAGGGCCCACCTCAAGCGGCCATTAACATTGGGATCTGGTGTGATGACCCAATGGACAGCAATCCCATTCATTTCTATGGGATCTCCGCTACTTTGCCAATATGTCGCATGACCAGTGTCGCCATGTAGCCGTACCCTAAATATCAGGGAGGAACATGACCAGTCCAGAAGATCTGTTAATCTGGCGCCCATCTGCTCCAGTGAGTGGTGGATTATTGGATTTCCTCTGGGTACATATAATAAGGCAGCGGCGCCCGTATCATGTTTGCCCGGTAATAAACACCTCTTGATTTCCTTTGTCTTCTGTGTACAGAATATATTCGGCCTCTGAGAAGTCCGCAGGTGCCTTCTTTGTATCCGGCCTCCACATAATCAGTGATATCTCCCATCCACAGATGTTGTTTCTGGTAGTTTTACTTTTCCTCCTGCTGCGGCTCATCTCGCCTATAAATCTGCTGCAATAAGCCCTAAGTGGATTTGCACAGCTCGGGCCCCTGCACCTCGGTGTGTTAATAAGATCATTGCACACATCTGCTTTCCTCCTGTAAACCTCTGATGAGCCGTTTCCTTCCTCGTGTGGTCGATGCATTTACCTGATGCCCTGAACCCTGGAATCTGCACCTCGCTGGGCTCCATATGGACCCACTGCTCCCTGTAAAGGGACTTTTCTCTGAAACAGACCCTTTATATTTGGGGAGCGCTTCAGATGTCATCATGGGGTAGAGGGCTCAGGGCAGGCAACGTTTGTTCTCTACTACCGAGATTTCTTATTGCCTCTTCTCAGCCCCTTTTCCCTTCCATCCCATCATTTCGTTTGAGCATTTGCTTCATTTGTGTATTTGGGCCAGCAATGACTTATCCACCTTCCCTATTGCTGCTGTAAAGTGGCACTCTGCCATTATGGGAAGGGGAAGTAGAGCGGCAGCTTTTGCTGCTTCATCAGCCCTGCAGTTCTCCCTCGCTTCTGCAGAGGTATCCTTCTTGTGCGCCTACACTTTGATAACAGCAACCTTTGTTGGCAACTGCAAGGCCCTGAACAACTGGGCTTTCTTCGGTGTTAACCTGAGGATTCAGCAAAGTTTCTACTTTTCCAAATGGGTTGATAATCATGCACTATGCCAAAAACATACCTGGAGTCAATGAATGTTAGTGACCTGTCCTTCCGCCATCATACACACTGCAGTGAGTGCCTTCAACTCCACCGCCTGTGCTGACATCTCAGGGGGAAGTGGTTCTTGGAGCTGTACTTCATGTAAGGTGGTGACAGCAAATCCTGTCCGTGGTTCTCCTTCAGGGTAGTACTGGGATCTACAAAAAGCTCCAGATCTGGGTAGTACTGGGATCGACAAAAAGCTCCAGATCTGGGTAGTACTGGGATCTACAAAAAGCTCCAGATCTGGGTAGTACTGGGATCTACAAAAAGCTCCAGATCTGGGTAGTACTGGGATCGACAAAAAGCTCCAGATCTGGGTAGTACTGGGATCTACAAAAAGCTCCAGATCTGCATTAGGTATATTAGACTATCTGTCACATTGTCTAGTTCTTCAGTTTCTGGTTTCATTTGTTCAAAACCGTGATGTATTTCATCTGAGTCACTAAATGGGCACATTTCTCGTGGTGCCCCCTCTTCCAACTCCTATAGCACCCCAGTTGTACATCTCATTTGTACATCTCTGCCCTCGCCATACTTGTTTTCTATTCGCTCTGCCCATTCTTCACTCCCCTCTTCTGGACCCAGTGAACGTAATGTAGCTGGGTTCAGAACCGCTCAGCACTGATAGTTATATTTGGAGGGGTAAGAAATGCTACTTCATATTCAGTGAGTCCTGCAGCAGACAGATATTTGGTGCTAGCCTGGGAGAGTATGTCCCTTCTTATATTTACAACTATTACAGAAGGATGGGTGTGTGGGGGGTGGGGAAACCCTGGAGGATGCAGGGCGGCGGGCATGGCAGATTGGGATACCTCTGAATAGCTGGGAGATAGTAAGGGGGGGGGAGGGGGTCCATTCCTGCACATTAGACATTATATGGGATCTCTCTGTGGGTGGTGTTCACCACAGGAGGGGCAAATATTCTTTTCTGATGGCTGTGATTTCTTTTCTGCACAGATCCAGTGACTGGATCTCAAGCTCCTGATATGTCTGCAATCTGGTGATATTAGATTCCCTCTGTGAATTACTACAATTTATAGGGCACTACTGTCTGGATCTCCTATCTTTCCCTTACTTCACTTGGTAAAAGGAAGGGGGGTTAGATTGGAGCAATTGGCTCTCAAGACAGGCTATTGTAGCTGATCGGTGGCTGTGGTGTGACAGTGACTGGAAGAAGTTATATAATGGGAGCAGAAGGAGACGGCGGCGCCTGTGGTTGAACTGCGATTATTTGGGGAAGGTTAATGGGACTCCCAGGCTGCGGCGAGGTGCTCATCATCAGTCTTTCTACTCTACCACATAACATTACCTCTTCTACTCTTCGCTTACTCAGACACCTCTAGCAATGCTTTCACCTTTATCCTTCACTTTTTTCTTTTTCCATCCCTCAGAATTTATCCAAACACCTGGTCATTTTCACCTCTTTATCACCTCCTTTATACCTTCCACTGCCAATCCTCCCTTAAGATCCATAGCATTTACTCCCTGGGACTTGCTTACCTGCAGTTCACCCACCTGAGTCTTTTTGCTATTACTTAAGTTCCCTCACAAAAATCCATAGCATTCACTCCCTGGGACTGAATTTACCTCAGTTCACCGACCTGAGTCCTTCTGCTATATTTGTGAGCCCATGATCCCCTCCTGATAGGGTATCTACGCCTACTCGCGGGATCAATTTTCCTAGGGACCTCCCTGCCCCTTTTGGAGGACTGGATTCCATAACACTGGTCCGTATGCCTTACAACGGTACCCCACCGAGTCACCACCGCCAAGAGAGTCCCGAGATGAGTTCAACCACACCGCCACCCTCAGCCCACCATGAATATTCACAAAAAGATATCACTGTCCCACACAGCCACCGACTGACCAGATATGCATAGGTCTATGCTAATTGTCTGTTTCACGTAGTAATCGCAGGGCTTATCTATACATATATGAGCATAATGGGTCTCTCAGCACTCAGTCACATACTCCATGGAAGACAGGGTTCTGTGTTCACTCCACATGCACCATCTCTCAGCAGTCTCACACTACCTTGAGTCCTGTACTGCCTATCTCTTGCTCCTGGCTGTTTGCGCCTCACTTGGTCACAAATCAGTCTCGCAGGAGCGCTATCCCGACTCGTGGGCGGGAGTGGATACCCGTCACTTCTGCAAGGATCAACTTCTGATCTGATTTCAGTGGACCCAGAGATCAAAGGCCGGAGGGAACACCTCGGACAATGCCGTTTGGATGCTATCTCTGTCTTTATTCTGGGTCCACGTATTGGAATCACAACAGAAGCTCTCCTGTCATTTGCTCTCCTTTCACACACATAACCTAAAGTATCAACAGAAACAAACATGACAAATAACCTGAGGACAGACAAATGAACTTTGACAAGTTCCCTGAGATTCCCCGTTTCCCACCCAGACTGAAAAGAGAACTTACCCAGAGAGGGGAGGAGAGAAATCAGTAAGACAAGGGCTTACTCACTGCGGTTTTTATATCTCTCCTTTCCTCTCGGGAGCTCTCTTCTTGCTTCAGTCAAGGTAGGTGTGATAGGGATCCCGGACGAGCCCCCAAATACTGTTAGAGTAGCTTCCTCTACTGAAAATGAAGTTGTCAAGGTTCAAGCGATTCACCGGCCGGGGGACATCAAGCACACACAGAGTTGGTGTACAATAGAGTCCGGGTTTCCCCTTCCTCAGTGTTTATTTATACACAAAGACACAAACACAAAGCCAATCAAAGATTTATGATATAGGACACTGACCAATCAGATTACAGATGACAGGGCATGATAGCCTTATGTCAGGACAGAACGAGCAGGTTGTGGTGGAATGTGTGGACGAGGTTTGTGTGGTCTCGCCTTTAGCCCATGGCAACCTAAACAAGTCTTGTTGCCCACCACCCCCCTCCACACCTTTACTGGAATGTCCGTAAGCAGTTTGGAAAAGCTTGCTTAGAGACGAGATGGAGTCAGCTACATTAATAATTGTGACAAGATGGAGTTGGTTACTTTAACAGTCCGTGTCCTATGTCCGTGTCCTGTGTCTATGTCCTGTGTCCATGTCCTGTGTGTCCGTGTCCTGTGTCCCTCTTCGGCCCCAGGTAATGCAGTTAGCGCTCCCTGTAAACGTGCCTCCACCTCTCAGGAGGGGATACAGATGGGTTACTCATTAGAATAGATGACTTTAGGATATGGAGCGTTCCCCAAGTGAGAGGTTCTGTTTCTCCGCTCTGATAGCAGGGGGTGAGCTGTGCTGGGTGCGCGCAAGGGCTGGACACGTCTATCTGCAGAATGCTCCATCATTCTGTATTAGCAGCCGTCCAGGATTCCTAGAAACAGGAGCGGACCGGCCAGAAACCCTACAGGGAGGTTTCCAGGTGGGACGATGCCGGGGGGTGGGTGCTCCCATTGTCTGATAGGTTCAGGTCCCAGAGGTGGGGAGAGAACGGAGTGGGGAAGGTGGTGGCCAGAGGAACCCTGGTTTTCTGAGGTCCGGCCACAACCAAGCAATTTCCCCGTAGTAGTGAATGGGAGCACACCGCGCTTGCACTCCACCACTCCCATTCATTTCTATGGGGGACGACGGAAATAGCCGAGCGAGCGCTTGGCTATTCTCAGCGGCCCCATAGAAATGAATGGAGCGTGGCTGCGCATGCTCAGTGCACCCTCCATAACTTTTCGGTCTCCGTACTTAGTGTAGATGCAGGTCCCAGAGGTGGGACCCCCGCAGCTATCATACAATGGTGGCATATGCTAGCATGGGAAAACTGTGGCGAGGGTGGCGGTATTTTGTGCTGCACTTCAGTGTTGCTGGCCCCGCTACTTGTGGTGTACCCGCTTACTATTGTTTCCCCACCTTCTGTCCGTTTGGACCGGCCTACAACATGTGACCTCTTTTAGGTTTCCAGGGCCACTTTAATTTCCCAGTCCGCCCCTGTCTAGCAGTGCAGTCAGTGAGCCCTGTCCTGGGCACACGGCCTCGGTAACCTGCAGTCATGGTGCCAGTCCAGCGCGCCTCCAGTTAAAACAGTTTTTAATAGCATTAGATTGTATATCACAGAGCCGGCGGGCGCGGGCCGAGTCATTATAATTGCTGGTAAGTGCATATTATTCATCTTCTCTTCCACTCGGCTTTGGACAAGGTTCTAATTATTCTTGTCCAGTTCAAAGTGTCTAATGGACAGAAGAGCGACATCACTAATAGGAATCACAAATGAATGTGGCTGAACGTGGCGCTGTATTCCATCAAGGCTTATTACTGATGACATCGCCGGGATCCGGATTTATTCTTCATGTTCCTTTATTATACGGCTGTAAAATGAATGATGTCAATGTGGATCATTACCAGTCCAGGCCCCTTGTTCTTTACCAAGGTAACATAGTTTATAAGGCTGAAAAAAGACATCTGTCCATCCAGTTCTTCCTGTTATCCTACAAGTTGATCCAGAGGAAGGCAAAAAACCCCTGTGAGGTAGAAGCCAATTTCCCCACTTTAGGGGAAAAAAAATTCCTTCCCGACTCCAATCAGGCATCAGAATAACTCCCTGGATCAACGATCCCTCTCTAGTAACTATAACCTGTAATATTATTACCTCCAGAAATACATCCAGGCCCCTCCTGATCTCTTATAGTGAACATACCACCACCACCTCCTCAGGCAGAGAGTTCCATAGTCTCACTGCTCTTACTGTAAAGAGTCCATAGTCTCACTGCTCTTACCGTAAAGAATCCATAGTCTCACTGCTCTTACCGTAAAGAGTCCATAGTCTTAATGCTCTTACAGTAAAGAGTCCATAGTCTTACTGCTCTTACCGTAAAGAGTCCATAGTCTTACTGCTCTTACCGTAAAGAGTCCATAGTCTCACTGCTCTTATAGTAAAGAGTCCATAGTCTCACTGCTCTTACCGTAAAGAATCCATAGTCTCACTGCTCTTACCGTAAAGAATCCATAGTTTCACTGCTCTTACCGTAAAGAATCGATAGTCTCACTGCTCTTACCGTAAAGAATCCATAGTCTCACTGCTCTTACCGTAAAGAATCCATAGTTTCACTGCTCTTACCGTAAAGAGTCCATAGTCTCACTACTCTTCCAGTAAAGAATCCATAGTCTCACTGCTCTTAATGTAAAGAGTCCATAGTCTCACTGCTCTTACAGTAAAGAGTCCATAGTCTCACTGCTCTTACCGTAAAGAATCCATAGTCTCACTGCTCTTACAGTAAAGAGTCCATAGTCTCACTGCTCTTACCGTAAAGAGTCCATAGTCTCACTGCTCTTAATGTAAAGAGTCGATAGTCTCACTGCTCTTAATGTAAAGAGTCCATAGTCTCACTGCTCTTACAGTAAAGAGTCCATAGTCTCACTGCTCTTACAGTAAAGAGTCCATAGTCTCACTGCTCTTACAGTAAAGAGTCCATAGTCTCACTGCTCTTAATGTAAAGAGTCCATAGTCTCACTGCTCTTAATGTAAAGAGTCCATAGTCTCACTGCTCTTACAGTAAAGAGTCCATAGTCTCACTGCTCTTACAGTAAAGAGTCCATAGTCTCACTGCTCTTACAGTAAAGAGTCCATAGTCTCACTGCTCTTACCGTAAAGAATCCTCTTCTATGTTTGTGTACAAACTTTCTTTCCTCCAGACGCAGAGGATGTCCCCTCGTCACAGTCACAGTCCTGGGGATAAATAGATGATGGGAGTGATCTCTGTACTGACCCCTGATATATTTATACATAGTTATTACATCTCCCCTCAGTCGTCCCTAATTTTGATAATCTTTCTGGGTCCTGTAGTCCACACATTCCAGTTATTACTTTAGTTGCCCTCCTCTGAACCCTCTCCAGCTCTGCTATGTCTGCCTTGTTCACAGGAGCCCAGAACTGTACACAGTCCTCCATGTGTGGTCTGACTAGTGATGTGTAAAGTGGCAGGACTATGTTCTCATCACCGCCATCTATGCCTCTTTTGATGCAACCCATTATCTTATTGGCCTTGGCAGCAGCTGTCTGACACTGGTTTCTACAGCTTAGTTTGCTGTTCACTAAAATCCCTAGGTCCTTTTCCATGTCAGTGTTAACCAGTGTTTTACCATTTAGTATGTACTGGTGACTTGCATTATTCCTTCCTATGTGCATAACCTTACATTTGTCAGTGTTAAACCTCATCTGCCACTTCTCTGCCCATGCCTCCAGTCTATCCAGATCCATCTGTAGCAGTGTGCTGTCCTCTGTAGTATATATATATATATATATATATATATATACATACACAGTATACTGTCCTCTGTAGTGTATATATACAGTATACTGTCCTCTGTAGTGTATATACAGTACACTGTCCTCTGTAGTGTATATACACAGTATTCTGTCCTCTGTAGCGTATATATACAGTATACTGTCCTCTGTAGTATATATACAGTATGCTGTCCTCTGTAGTATATATACAGTAAACCGTCCTCGGTAGTGTATATACAGTATACTGTCTCTGTAGTATATATATTTATTCAGTATACTGTCCTCTTTAGTATATTTACAGTATACTGTCCTCTGTAGTATATCTATGCAGTATACTGTCCTCTGTAGTATATCTATACAGTATACTGTCCTCTGTAGTATATCTATACAGTATACTGTCCTCTGTAGTATATATACAGTATACTGTCCTCTGTAGTATATATACAGTATACTGTCCTCTGTAGTATATATACAGTATACTGTCCTCTGTAGTATAAATACAGTGTACTGTCCTCTGTAGTATATATACAGTGTACTGTCCTCTGTAGTATATATACTGTATACTGTCCTCTGTAGTATATATACAGTATACTGTCCTCTGTAGTATATATACAGTATACTGTCCTCTGTAGTATATATACAGTGTACTGTCCTCTGTAGTATATATACAGTGTACTGTCCTCTGTAGTATATATACAGTGTACTGTCCTCTGTAGTATATATACAGTATACTGTGCTCTGTAGTATATATATATATACAGTATACTGTCCTCTGTAGTATATATACAGTATACTGTCCTCTGTAATATATATATACAGTATACTGTGCTCTGTAGTATATATACAGTATATTGTCCTCTGTAGTATATATACAGTATACTGTCCTCTGTAGTATAAATACAGTGTACTGTCCTCTGTAGTATAAATACAGTGTACTGTCCTCTGTAGTATATATACAGTATACTGTCCTCTGTAGTATATATACAGCATACTGTGCTCTGTAGTATATCTATACAGTATACTGTCCTCTGTAGTATATCTATACAGTATACTGTCCTCTGTAGTATATCTATGCAGTATACTGTCCTCTGTAGTATATCTATACAGTATACTGTCCTCTGTAGTATATCTATACAGTATACTGTCCTCTGTAGTATATCTATACAGTATACTGTCCTCTGTAGTATATCTATACAGTATACTGTCCTCTGTAGTATATCTATACAGTATACTGTCCTCTGTAGCATATATATATATATATACAGTATACTGTCCTCTGTAGTATATATACAGTATGCTGTCCTCTGTAGTATATATACAGTAAACCGTCCTCTGTAGTGTATATACAGTATACTGTCCTCTGTAGTATATATACAGTGTACTGTCCTCTGTAGTATATATACAGTGTACTGTCCTCTGTAGTATATATACTGTGTACTGTCCTCTGTAGTATATATACAGTGTACTGTCCTCTTCTGTGTTAATTAGTTTACACAGTTTAGTGTCATCTTTTCTCCATCACTTTATAGCAGTAACTTGAGGGCCAACAGCTATTTCTTGTCTTGCTGCCTTAAAGATGACCTCTCACCTCTCCTGACTTGTCTGTTTTAGTAACTTGCATTCCTCAAGTTTTAATTCTGGAACTTCTATTCTTATGACTCTATGTTGTGCGATTCCTGTATTATTCCTGCTAGGAGTTCACAAATAAATTGCCAGCAGTCTGCTGTAAAGGTACTGCTGTGTGTTACCAGTAGCAGGTGTGCCTGACTCTGTCCAGTCAGTGCTGCTGGTGTCACTGTGCAGGGACACCCCCCCCCCAGATGGTAACACCCATCTGTACCTTTGCTGTAAGCTGCTGGAGCATCTATCTTATGGCTCTGCGCTGTGCCATTCCTTTATCACTTCTACTAGAAGTTATGAATGAATTGCTAGCAGTCTGCAGTAAGGGTACAGAGGGGAGGTAACCAGTTGGGGGTGGTGTGTCCCTGCACAGTCTGACAATGGCAGCACTGATTGGACAGAGTGAGTCTGTGCAGGGACACACCCCCAACTGGTTACCTCCCCTCTGTACCCTTACTGCAAACTGCTAGTAATTCATTTCTAACTTAGAAATAATGAAAAGGAATGGCACAACATAGAGACATAAGAATAGATGTTCCAGAATTGTTATTACATGGGAATGCATGAAGTTATTAATACAGCCATGTCAGGAGCGGGGAGAGGACCTCTTTAACTGTTTCCTGTAGTCCTGGATCCCATGATACTGAACACTAGAGTCATGGAACTTCTATCCTTCCACTTAACTTGAACCTAATGGCAAAGGAGTATTTAAATAGTCTTTGGTGCAAAATCTCCTACCTTATGGTGTACACAGCTCTTGTGCAGAGTTGTGTGTCTCCATGGTTACAGTCGATATGTATAGTCTGATCCTACAATCATGTGCGACTCCACACCGCCTGCTGTAGAGACAGTAGAAGGAACAGACAGGAGTCAGACTACACAGCAGATTTGTAGTCTGTAACCATGGAAACACACAGGTCAGCAGAGGAGCCATAGACTCAAACCATCTGGAGACTTTTCAAGATCAAGACAATTTGCACAAATTCTTCAGGCGTGCAAATGCATGGATTAGACAGAATAGCATGCACACAGCCATGTATTTTATTCTCCCTGGATTGTCACATCATTGTGTCAGCCATAACTCTCATCGTTGTTCCATTCCTTGGCCATTGGATCATGAACACGGCAGAACTGGAGTGGAGTGTGACTGCCACGTACAGATGGTGCTGCTCTGTGTGCGGCCGTGCGGTGGTCTAATAAAACCTCTGATAACTTCACGTTGGCACATTCTGTACAAGCTGTTAAATATACGAGCGGAGTCCCCCCCTCTCAGAGGAAGACCGAACCTCCTCCGGGCGGCTGGCACCACCGCAGGGAACGTTTTTTATTGTACCTCAGTTCAACTTTGCTTCCATCTGTGTCAGGGGGATGAGACGAGATGCCAGGAAGCCGATCCCTTTGAAGTTAATTTTATTTTTCTTATTTGTTTCAAGTCATTGTAAAAAGATGTGATTATTCAGCTCATATTGTGCCGGAGAAACCAGGCCGAGGTGGAGGGAGATCAGCAGGTCTGCCCTGAATGTTTCATCGTGTGTCGGTATAATGAGGAGGTCCTACCTGTCGCTGACACAGCAATAAGTTTGGAAATAATAAGGAGCTTTCTTTAGTCTTAAAGGAAGAATATCAAAAATAAAGTAAAGAAAGACATTAAAAGGATGCGGGTCCTGATGTGATTCCTATCGCTCCATCATCACCACCTCACTCTCGTACCAAGGCACCTTTCAGATGAGCGACTGTCATGCTCCGGACAGGCAGCGCAGCTCCCGTCCTGACCTCCCGGCACTGACAGGGTCAGATAGCATTCTATTGATGTAACCCTTAGAGGTCTGGAATGTATTAGATAAATTACACTGACATAATGCTGTCAGTGTTACACAATACGTTCCAGACCTCTAAGGGTTACATAGCATCATAGATCAATAGAATGCTATCTGACCCTGTCAGTGCTGGGAGGTCAGGACGGGAGCTGCGCTGCCTGTCCAGAGCGTGACACTCGCTCGTCTGAAAGCGGTCTAAGTCTTCTCTCTTGCTGAAGCTATAATGAACTCCTCACAGTAAGGCCTCATGCACACGACCGTATGTATTTTGTGGTCCGCAAATACGGATCCGCTAAAAATACGGATGATCTCCGTGTGCATTCCGTATTTTGCCAAACGGAACCGCCGGCCCCTAATAGAACAGTCCTATCCTTGTCTGTATGATCTATTTTTTTGCGGAATGGAAATACAGACATACGGAAACGGAATGCATACGGAGTAACTTCGTTTTTTTTTGCGGACCCATTGAAATGAATGGTTCTGCATATGGTCTACAAAAAAAACGGAACGGATACGGAAAAAAAATACATTCATGTGCATGAGCCCTAAGGCTAAATGCACACAATCAGGGCTACATGTGGATTTAAATCCGCGCCGTAGGTCATGTACATTGTATTCTATGAGAATTTGAAATTCTCATGTACACAGTGTGGATTTTAAAATCCGCAACGTGTCAATTTATTTTATTTTTACTGACCCTGTTTTCTCCATTCACTTTAATAGACAGAGGAAAATCCACAGTAAAATCTGCTGCAGATCCCACCAATTGATGGGGATTGTCCGCACGGATGCATTTTATAACATTAGTGCCTGTGGACGCCGTATATTACCGTATAGACAGTGGTATACGTCGGGAAATCCCCTGACATAATACCTCCGACATACACTGTGAATGCAGCGTGAATTGACCCTAATCTGCAGCATAAAGCAATCATTGTGAACGATTCAGGATCTTTTCAGCTGTCATTCGATAACATAATAAGTCTGATAATCCGCAGATCTCCAGTACATGCTGGAGTTTCTCATTCTTACAGACGTTGTAATGTTATAAGATTTGGGCACTTTTGTGCTTTTCTTTTTGTTTTTTTTAATGCATTTCCTAAAATATTTAAGAAACTCTAAATCCTCATTAAAAAAGGCCCTAGTGTTTTGTGCCTGCAGAGTGTGTGCAAGTCCTTCACCTAGCTGGTGGTGCTGCTGAACCTGCCATAAATTCATCAGAGCCCCGCTCCTGCTTCTTACAGCTCTCTCTGCTCTCCCCTTCCCTTATGTCAGTGTTAAGGATAGCAGCAGGGAGGGGGAAGAGGCTGGACATGTCAGATCTGTGTGAGGAGGGAGGAAAGCAGCCAAGGGGGTCAGATCACAGACAAGGGGAAGGCAGCAGCATCCTGGACACACAGATCACAGACAAGTGGAAAGAAGCAGCATGCTGGACACACAGATCACAGACAAGGGGAAGGCAGCAGCATGCTGGACACACAGATCACAGACAAGGGGAAGGCAGTAGCATGCAGGACACACAGACCACATGTATCACTGGGAGGGACACGCCCACATGAGATAGGAGTAGGTTGTAAACTGAATATTGGGTCTGAAATTGAATTAAGGAGTGAGGATTGTAGCCTGAAACATTTTTTCCCCATATCAAAGATGTCCATGATCTTTAAAGTAGATCTCCAGGCTCCTCCTCCTTCTTGAGGCCCCTCCTCCTTCTTGAGGCCCCTCCCTTCAGTCTTTGTACAGAATGTTCTGATTTTGTCCTTTTTCTTTATAATGTTTTTTATTGCATTTCATTTTTAATCTTGCTGTCCATTCCTAGACTTACACGTATACTCAGCGGCCAGTCAAAACGAGCAGAGCTGCAGTGTAAAGCATGGATTAGAGGAAAATTGTCAGGGCCCTGGAGGTTTGGTTTCAGACTTCAGTATATAATGAAACTTAAGTCACTGATCATATCTGTGCTCTAATGGTCACTTTTTAGGCCAGCTCCTGCACGAGTCTGTGGAGTCACCTTGTATACCCAGGATGCCAGGGGCACCGGTCTATATATAGGAGACAACTGCTGCGTTTCAGCACCTCCTATTGCCCAATGTTTCCTAATTACCTTCCCAGTGCTGAATGTGTTACATGTAATTAGAGAGCCCGATGCATCATGTGGGTATTCATAGGCCCGCGTCCCTTTGATGGTTGGAGGCGCGCAGTCCAGGATGACGCCAGAAACGGAAAACGCGTGACATTGTGTAGATTAAAGGCGAGACCTCACTTAGAGATGACTCCTGGAGCACATACCTTCAGAAGCCGGTGATGGTCCTGGTGAGGACATTTTCACATGGCTCCCATGCAATTGGGAAATCATCAAAGGACAGTTGGGCAGCACATGTAAGTTCTAGAGAACCTCCAGGAGGGGGGAGGACTGAGATTTCTGCATCCAGAGCACATGTCCATCTCTGCGCTCCGTCTACACAGTGACCCAGTTTGCTAAATTTCCCTGAAAAGCCAACTATATAATGTATCGTATCCAAGTACGGCCATTATACCCACTAACTAATTGCATTCAACAAGGTCTGACTGACTCCTGCTTCTGATGCAGAATACTGGTACTCCTATTTGACTCTCCACCAACATACACAGTATTTTTTTATAGGGTTAAGGCTCTATTCTTCTGATATGGAGTACCAAATCCTCGGAAAAGCTAATAATTGCATTCTCTGCAGTCACCACTAGAGGGAGCTCAGGAGATTACTACATACAGATATATACAGCCAACACTAGAGGGAGCTCAGGAGATTACTACATACAGATATATACAGCCACCACTAGAGGGAGCTCAGGAGATTACTACATACAGATATATACAGCCACCACTAGAGGGAGCTCAGGAGATTACTACATACAGATATATACAGCCACCACTAGAGGGAGCTCAGGAGTTTACTACATACAGATATATACAGCCACCACTAGAGGGGAGCGGCAGGAGATTACTACATACAGATATATACAGCCACCACTAGAGGGAGTTCAGGAGATTACTACATACAGATATATACAGCCACACTAGAGGGAGCTCAGAGATTTACTACATACAGATTATATACAGCCACCACTAGAGGGAGCTCAGGAGTTTACTACATACAGATATATACAGCCACCACTAGAGGGAGCGCAGGAGATTACTACATACAGATATATACAGCCACCACTAGAGGGAGCTCAGGAGATTACTCCATACAGATATATACAGCCACCACTAGAGGGAGCTCAGGAGATTACTACATACAGATATATACAGCCACCACTAGAGGGAGCTCAGGAGATCACTACATACATATATATACAGCCACCACTAGAGGAGCTCAGGAGATTAAAACATACAGATATATACAGCCACCACTAGAGGGAGCTCAGGAGATTACTACATACAGATATATACAGCCACCACTAAAGGGAAGCTCAGGAGATTACTACATACAGATATATACAGCCACCACTAGAGGGAGCTCAGGAGATTACTACAATACAGATATATACAGCCACCACTAGAGGGAGCTCAGGAGATCACTTACATACATATATACAGCCACCACTAGAGGGAGCTCAGGAGATTACTACATACAATATATACAGCCACCACTAGAGGGAGCTGAGGAGATTACTACATACAGATATATACAGCCACCCTAGAGGGAGCTCAGGAGATTACTACATACAGATATATACAGCCACCACTAGAGGGAGCTCAGGAGTTTACTACATACAGATATATACAGCCACCACTAAAGGGAGCTCAGGAGATTACTGCATACAGATATATACAGCCACCACTAGAGGGAGCTCAGAAGATTACTACATACAGATATATACAGCCACCACTAGAGGGAGCTCAGGAGATTAAAACATACAGATATATACAGCCACCACTAGAGGGAGCTCAGGAGATTACTACATACAGATATATACAGCCACCACTAGAGGGAGCTCAGGAGATTACTACATACAGATATATACAGCCACCACTAGAGGGAGCTCAGGAGATTACTACATACAGATATATACAGCCACCACTAGAGGGAGCTCAGGAGTTTACTACATACAGATATATACAGCCACCACTATAGGGAGCTCAGGAGATTACTACATACAGATATATACAGCAGCACCACTAGAGGGAGCTCAGGAGATTACTACATACAGATATATACAGCCTCCACTAGAGGGAGCTCAGGAGATTACTACATACAGATATATACAGCCACCACTAGAGGGAGCTCAAGAGATTACTGCATACAGATATATACAGACACCACTAGAGGGAGCTCAGGAGATTACTACATACAGATATATACAGCCAGCACTAGAGGGAGCTCAGGAGTTTACTGCATTATTATTGTTCTTTATGTATAAACCATATTCAGTAAGCTCCTAAGCTCCTTCTAGTGGTATACAGTAATCCCCTGAGCTACCTCTAGTAGTGGCTGTATATATCTGTATGTAGTCGTCTCCTGAGCTCCCTCTAGTGGTGGCTGTATATATCTGTGTGTAATAATCTCCTGAGCTCCCCTTTAGTAGTGGCTGTATATATCTGTATGTAGTAATCTCCTGAGCTCCCTCTAGTGGTGGCTGTATATATCTGTATATAGTAATCTCCTGAGCATCCTCTAGTGGTGGCTGTATATATCTGTATGTAGTAACTCTCCTGAGCTCCCTCTAGTGGTGGCTGTATATATCTGTATATAGTAATCTCCTGAGCATCCTCTAGTGGTGGCTGTATATATCTGTATGTAGTAATCTCCTGAACTCCCTCTAGTGGTGGCTGTATATATCTGTATATAGTAATCTCCTGAGCATCCTCTAGTGGTGGCTGTATATATCTATATGTAGTAATCTCCTGAGCTCCCTCTAGTGGTGGCTGTATATATCTGTATGTAGTCGTCTCCTGAGCTCCCTCTAGTGGTGGCTGTATATATCTGTATGTAGTAATCTCCTGAGCTCCCTCTAGTGGTGGCTGTATATATATCTGTATGTAGTAATCTCCTGAGCTCCTCTAGTGGTGGCTGTATATATCTGTATGTAGTAATCTCCTGAGCTCCCTCTAGTGGTGGCTGTATATATCTGTATGTAGTGAGCTCCCTCTAGTGGTGACTGTATAATCTGTATGTAGTAATCTCCTCAGCTCCCTCTAGTGGTGGCTGTATATATCTGTATGTAGTAATCTCCTCAGCTCCCTCTAGTGGTGGCTGTATATATCTGTATGTAGTAATCTCCTGAGCTCCCTCTAGTGGTGGCTGTATATATCTGTATGTAATAATCTCCTGAGCTCCCTCTAGTGGTGGGCTGTATATATCTGTATGTAATAATCTCCTCAGCTCCCTCTAGTGGTGGCTGTATATATCTGTATGTAGTAATCTCCTCAGCTCCCTCTAGTGGTGGCTGTATATATCTGTATGTAGTAATCTCCTGAGCTCCCTCTAGTGGTGGCTGTATGTATCTGTATGTGTAATAATCTCCTGAGCTCCTCTAGTGGTGGCTGTATATATCTATATGTAGTAATCTCCTGAGCTCCCTCTAGTGGTTGCTGTATATATCTGTATGTAGTCGTCTCCTGAGCTCCCTCTAGTGGTGGCTGTATATATCTGTATGTAGTGAGCTCCCTCTAGTGGTGACTGTATAATATCTGTATGTAGTAATCTCCTCAGCTCCCTCTAGTGGTGGGGTTGTATATATCTGTATGTAGTAATCTCCTCAGCTCCCTCTAGTGGTGGCTGTATATATCTGTATGTAGTAATCTCCTGAGCTCCCTCTAGTGGTGGCTGTATATATCTGTATGTAGTAATCTCCTCAGCTCCCTCTAGTGGTGGCTGTATATATCTGTATGTAGTAATCTCCTGAGCTCCCTCTAGTGTGGTGGCTGTATATATCTGTATGCAGTAATCTCCTGAGCTCCCTCTAGTGGCGGCTGTATATATCTGTATGTAGTAATCTCCTGAGCTCCCTCTAGTGGTGGCTGTATATATCTGTATGTAGTAATCTCCTGAGCTCCCTCTAGTGGTGGCTGTATATATCTGTATGTAGTAATCTCCTGAGCTCCCTCTAGTGGTGGCTGTATATATCTGTATGTAATAATCTCCTGAGCTCCCTCTAGTGGTGGCTGTATATATCTGTATGCAGTAATCTCCTGAGCTCCCTCTAGTGGTGGCTGTATATATCTGTATGTAGTAATCTCCTCAGCTCCCTCTAGTGGTGGCTGCAGGAAGCACATTTTTAACATTTGTCTTCTTATCTGTGCAGGGACTCTGGAGCTCTTTTTACATACTGATAATATACTCATTCTTTTAGCGCTGTCTCGTTCTTTTTACCATTGGAGGAAGTTTTCGCTTTGCTCTCCCCCCCTTCCCCCCTCCCCTGCTTTGTATGAGCTACAGGGGAGTGAGGGAAGGAAAGTGACAGTATACGTGGTACAACAGCAACCTAGGGGGTACCCATGTGCAATGTCCCCTCCCCCACAGATTGTTTTTTAAGTTTAGCGCCATGTCGCCCCCACACCACGGCACCAAATTAGTATCACAATGATATAATTTTTCCCCCATTGTATGCGGTTGCTGCGCCCTGTAAATTCTCATTTTGCGCGGAATTACATTTTAAGGCCTAATTAGGAAGATGGATTGTTTTCTCCGACTTTCCACCAGTCGCCGGTTATAAAATGACTAAAAAAAACTGAGAACACTTAAAAGTGACATTTCACATTCCACGGCAGCTTTAGTTATTTCTCGTTACATAAATTGCTGGTTTTCTGGGAAATTACAGTCGTAAACCAGAACATTAATAGGGCGCGTGTCGCATGTGTTTGGTGCGGCAGCGCAGGAACAAAGCGCTTTGAAGGAAGGGGGTCGGGATCATCACATGGGGAGCAATTTAGAGCCTGAATATTTGTTTCTATTGTCTTATTTTTGGGCTTTTTTTTATTGGGAACATCTGTGATTCCGAGCGTTCAGCTAATGAGTCCTCCAGCATGTTAGCAGATGGAGGATTATTGGTGGAGGAGTGTTTGCCGCCTCACCTTATGACACCACTGGAGCAGGGTGTCAGCGCCCTCCGGTCGCAGAGAATATTTCCTCTGAGGTTTTTGGTTTTCTGTAATTAACTGTTTTTCCAAAGTCCAGCTCCAGCAGTGGGAAAAGTTGCTGGAGGGGGGAGGGCTGCTTTAGATGCTGCTACCTCCTGACTGGTAGCAGCTAGAAACATGCAACTAATCTTGTTTTGAAAGCAGACATCCCAAGCTTTCAAAAAATACCTGAATGACAGCAATATGTTCAGGACAGAGGAAGATATCACTGATAGAAATTGTGATGCTGTGAA
>ONZH01010709.1:0-32336 GCA_900303285.1 Rhinella marina | reverse complement strand
ACAGTTCCTCAGAGTATGCCGAATCGCATTCCAAATTTTCCTGGGAGGGGGCAGACTGGGGGGAAGGAGGTTGAGGTGGAGGAACCAGAGGAGTGCTCCCTTGGGTAACGTGGGTGGACTGCGTGGAAGACTGACTGGTGGACAAATTACTTTAAGCATTTTCCGCAATCCACAACATTACCTGTTTGCACTGTTGTGGTTTCAACAGTCCTCTACCACGTGTCCCTGTAAGTTCAGACATGAAGCTAGGGAGTGTAGCTCTGCGGCGTTCCTCTGCTCCCTCTTCAGCAGGTACTGTCTCACCCTGCCAAGGACCACGGCCTCTGCCCCCTGCAGTAATTGAATGCCCATGCCCACGCCCTCATCCTCGACCCTTAGCCCGGGGGTTCAACATTTTCTGTATATAAGTGTATTATATATACAAAACAAAAAATGGGCCTGCTGTACTGAAACCCACAAACTTGTTCAATCTGAACAAGTTAATATATAGGTGGATAAGTTAGAGCAAAATTACGTATTTTATTACGTACCGTGCAGTATGGAGCAATTACACTGAAACTATTAGATTGTGGTTTGTGGTGACTGGACAGCTGAACTGTGACACACAGAATGGTTCCACACAGCTGTATGAAATGGATTTGTATCACTGAGATAAAACAACAAAAAAACTAAGTTTGTTATATATGGCGATAGCTGCACTACTAGTGCCAGCCAGCCCAGCCAGGAGACAAAAAAAAGTGTTGTGTAGCCCTTAGAAGGGCTGTTGGGTTCTTTTGAGATCACTCCTGCCTAACAGAGAACTAAATCCAGGCCCTAACACTCTCCCTGAAACGCAGCAGATCTGTCCCTAACGACATCCAGACAGCCTGTGAGCCGAGCACCGCCGGACGTCACTAGTATATTCCAGGTTCACCTGATCTGGCCAGCCAACCCCTGCTATCGACATGTAAGGCCCCACGTGATGCTGGGGGGTACCGCAGAGTCTCCTGGCTAGTGATTGGCTGAGTTATAGGCGCCAAAAATTCAAAATGCGGGAGATGCCATTTCCTCGAGCATGGCGAGATACTCGTCTGAGCAGCGAGCACTTATGAGTACCCTAATACTCGAACGAGCACCAAGCTCGGACGAGCATGCTCGCTCATCTCTAATCATAAAGCTAGTCATTGTGGTATAGTGGTAGCAGGGTTACTGTGAAGAGGTGGGTTTTCATGTTTCTTTTGAAGGTTTCTATGATAGGTGAGCATCTTATATGTTGCAGTAGAGAGTTCCAGAGGGGAGAAACATTGAAGGCGACTGTTGGAAGAGGAGACAAGAGGAGAATAGACAAGGTGTTGTGTGAATCAGACATTGCATATAGGACGGTATCAGGAGATCAGGTCACAGATACATGGAGGGAACAGGTTGTGGATGGCCTTGTATGTCATAGTAAGTATTTTATAGTGGATTCTCTGGGTAATGGGGAACCAGTGAAGGGATTTGTAGAGTGAAGAGATAGGAGAGTAATGGGAAGAAAGGTAGATAGTTGGGTAGTGGTGTTGAGGATAGATTAGAGGGGTGTGTGAGTGGTAGATGGGAAGCCACAGAAGAGAATTTGCAGTAGTATAGGTGGGAGATGATAAGAGCATGTACAACTATTTTTGTACAGTCATGGCCAAAAGTTTTGAGAATGACACAAATATTATATTTTCACATGATCTGCTGCCCTCTGGTTTTTCTGTGTGTTTGTCAGATGTTTTTATCACATACAGAAATATAATTGCAATCATATTATGAGTAACGAAAGCTTATATTGACAGTTAGAATGAGTTAATGCAGCAAGTCAATATTTGCAGTGTTGACCCTTCTTTGCTGCCCTCCTTGAGACCAGGCCTTGCTCCAAGAGTCTCCGCCTCACAGTGCGTGCAGATGCACTCACACTTGCCTGCTGCCATTCCTGAGCAAGCTCTGCACTGCTGGTAGCCCGATTCCGCAGCTGAAACACTTTTAAGAGACGGTCCTGGCGCTTGCTGGTCTTTCTTGGGCGCCCTGGAGCCTTTTTGGCAACAATGGAACCTCTCTCCTTGAAGTTCTTGATGATGCGATAGAATGTTGACTGAGGTGCAATCTTTCTAGCTGCGATAATCTTCCCTGTTAGGCCATTTTTGTGCAGTGCAATGATGACTGCACGTGTTTCTTTAGAGATAACCATGGTTAACAGAAGAGAAACAATGATGCCAAGCACCAGCCTCCTTTTAAAGTGTCCAGTGGTGTCATTCTTACTTAATCATGACAGATTGATTTCCAGCCCTGTCCTCATCAACACCCACACCTGTGTTAATGGAGCAATCACTGAAACGATGTTAGCTGGTCCTTTTAAGGCAGGGCTGCAATGATGTTGAAATGTGTTTTGGGGGATAAAGTTCATTTTCTAGGCAAATATTGACTTTGCAAGTAATTGCTGTTAAGCTGATCACTCTTTATAACATTCTGGAGTATATGCAAATTGCCATTATAAAAACTGAAGCAGTAGACTTTGTAAAAATTAATATTTGTATCATTCATAAAACTTTTGGCCATGACTGTACAATCTGGACTGAAGACTGTGAAGATTTGAGAGATATTTTTGAGTTGGAGGCAGCAGGTGGAAAGGGCTTGGATGTGTGGTTTGAAGAACAGGGCGGAATTGAAGGTTACCCCAAGGCAGTGGACTTGGTTGACCGGGGAGAGTGTGCAGCCAATGACTGTGTTAGAAAGGTGTGATGAGGGGGCTGAGTGAGATAGGAGAAAAATAATAAATTCTATTTTATCCATGTTCAGCTTTAGAAAGCAAGAGGAGAAGAATGAGGCTATAGAAGATACGCATTGTGGGATTCTGTATAGTATGGTGGTGATATCTGGATCAGACAAGTAATGTGCGTGTCATCAGCAGAAATGTTACTGAAAGCTCTATAAGCTGTCCAAGGCTGAAGGTGTAGATTGAGAAGGGTAGGGTCCCAGGACAGAGCCTTGAGGGACAATGACAGAAAGGGGACGAGGCTAGGAGGTGTTATGTGAGTGGGAGACACTAAATGTCTGGTCTGTAAGGTATGATGTGATACAGGAGAGGGCCAAGTTCACGATGCAAAGAGATATGAGAGTTTGTAGCAGAAGGGAGTGGTCCATTAGGTCAAGAAGGAGGAGGAGAGAGTGATAGTGTTTACCCTTGGCAATTAGAAGGTCGTTTGTTATTTTGGAAAGGGTGGTTTCAGTAGAGTGGTGGGGTCGGAAGCCAGAGTGTAGCCAGTCAAATAGGCAACAGGAAGAGAGGTGAGAGGACAGTTGAAGGAGGACATGTTGTTCAAATAACTTTGAGGCGTATGGGAGTGGTGATATGGGGTGTTAGCTACACAAACAAGGTGGTTCAAGGGAGGGTTTTTTAAGGATTGGTGTAATGATAGCATGTTTAAAACAGTAGGGGAAGAAACCTGATGTTAGCAAAAGGTTGAAGAGATGGATTAGGGCAGGGATAAACACTGTGGTGAGGTTGGGGATGAGGTTGCGTCAAGTGCACAGGTAGTGAGATGTAATCTGGAGAGTAGGGTGGAAAGTTTTTATTCTGTAATAGTGTAGAAGTTGTTTTTTGACTGAATAGGTGTGTAGCGGAGCTGTAGGTTGAAGTGTGGATAAATCTTGTATAAAGTATGTATCAAAGACCTCATGTGCTAGTGTGTGGACTGGGGGAGCAGCTGAAGAGACCAGTGGAAAGATTGTGAGTACGTTGTGGCTGGATAGGGGAAGAGGTTAGTTAGAGAGGTTAAAAAGAGAAAAGGATAAGATCCAGAGTGTGGCCATCTTTGTGGGTGGCAGTGGAGGACCATTGTAAGAGGCCAAAGAAGAAAGTAAGTGCCAGAAATGTAGAGGTACAGTCGCTAAGTGGAAAGTTTCAATTGTAATGTTGAAGTCACCCATGATGATAGTGGGGATGTCAGTGAAAAGAAAGTGTAGGAGGCAAGTATTCAGGTGGTGGTTGGGCGGTTGGGCCTTGGGGGTGGTAAATAACAGCCACTTGGAGGCTGAGAGAGAGTAGCTGTGGACAGAGTGTACTTTGAATGAAGGGAGGAAAATGGAGGGAGGGAGTTGGGCTGAATCAGTTGCCCAATAGGATAAGCCCAACTCCTTTACCATGTTTGCTTCTGGGGCAGGGGGTTTGAGTAAAATTAGAGAGCAGCAGGGGAAGGTTTACAGGTTTAAGGGGTTGCAGAAAGTGGTAGAAGAACAGTGGTGGGAGGTAGATATGGTTTGTGGGGATTTGCTGAGCAAGGCAAGGATTTGGAGACATATCACTAGCAGTAAGGAGAAGCATAGAAAGTTAGAAGGTGGAATTAGGATTGAGCATGAGGTGACTGTATGTGTTTGGAAACGAAGGCTTTTAAGTTAATGAACTAATCTTTGGAGGGGGTCAGATAGGTGGGTAGAATAGAGGGAGAGATAAATAGTTTCTTGCTGGGTGAAGGGGTGTGGGGGTATTGTAGCAAGTATAGAAAAAAAGGAGTGATAAATGTGATAAGCTGAAACATTGTTTGCATTAACTATTTCTGTAGTTAGCTTTGGTTCCCTTCTGGTTTAATTCTGGCATAATTCTATATTAGCACTTTATCCCTATTTTTTCCCCCAAATATATTAATGCAGTTGTTGCAGTACAATGTGTTAACTAAAACTGCACAATATACTGCACAAATACTGTACGCTGAATGAGACTGGTATATTGATGCACTGAAATGTGTGCAAATGCCCAAATACAAACAGTATCTAAATTGAAATTGTTTTTCAGTAACAAACAGAAGTGTAATTAAATATTATCTAGTGCAATTAAATACTTATGGATGTAGCAGGGTTAACACACAAACTCTTTTCTTCAAACTCAAATTTCTTAACTCATCGCGTTATCTTGAAACAAGAGCCATTGAAAAGCAATTGAAGGTGTTTGCTTAACTCATTTAGTTTAGATCAGGGATGCCCAACCTGCGGCCCTTCAGCTGTTGCAAAACTACAACTCCCAGCATTCCTAGACATTCTACTGTTATGATCCTCCAGCAGCGCATGGTGGGAGTTGTAGTTTTACAACAGCTGGAGGGCCGCAGGTTGAGCACCCCTGGTTTAGATAACACGTCTCAGAAAGCATGTGTGATAACTCTACTACATCTGTAGTTATCCCTAGAAGCAAAATTGTAGCTGTTTTTTTGGGGAATTAAATGAGGCGCAATTGACGCTCTAGATGTGCTGAACTAATTAATTATAATTAGAGATGAGCAAAGTTTTGAAAAATTCAATTTGGCAGCTTTGCCAAAGTTTAACAAGAAATTTGATTAGTTACGAATTAATTTGGCACAAATGTTAAGAAAAAATGTTAAAACCCCATTCAGCCTATCAATTAATGGGACCGTCTTTAACGGCCACTTAGAAGTGCACCCATCTAACGGTCATTAAAAATGGTAATACGCTAGTGCAATATGGCCTTTAGGGTTTAAAAAAAATCACTCACCTCATCCACTTACTCACGCAGAGGCAATACGCTCCTGTCATGGGGAGCCGGTGGCACGCTACCTCTGTGCAGCGCTGCCGGATTCCCACTGCTGTGCTCGTCTCCATGACAACAGGGGCGGGGAGGACCCAGCACGCATTTAGTCTCAGCGCGGCCAGCAACCTCCCCAGGCAGGGAGGCCAGCGCTCAGTTGTGAATTATTTATGAATTTTATGTTTTACCTGGATCTTTGGGCGTTGGCAGGGAAGCCAGCGCTCAGCTGTTCCAGTATTAGAATTGGAGGCCTATTTAAACAGGCATCCTGCTGGCTACAGGTTGCCTGTGATTGGTCTTATTTACCTCAGTGAGTTTGCTACAGTGACATCTGCGTTTGACTTCGGCTATTGTTGTTTGACTATTCTCTCGTCTCTCCCCTTGTACTGCGTTTTCTCTCGGTTTGACCTCGGCGTGTTATGGGACTTAGCTTTTGGATCTCCCTTGGTCATTTACGTATTCTCCTGGTTTTGACTTTGGCTCGGCAACCTCGTTTATTCTTGTGGTTCTGTTTTGTTTATTATTTTCTCCTGTTTTCTCCCCTTCCCTGTACGCCCCAGCACGTACCTAGGTTAGGGACTGTCATTTAGTTGTATGCCGTTGCCTAGGACGGGTCGTGCAAGTAGGTAGGGTCAGAGGTGGGGTTAAAGTCAGGGCTCACTTTTCCCCTGTCGTGACAGCGCCTCTCTGGATGGAAAAAGACCTGCCAAAGGACCTGTGCTGAGCGTGGTGACGTTACCGAGCAGTCCCAGTGTGATCAAGTGGTGACATCATTCCTTGCGAAAGTCTTCCAGTTCTGTGAGATTCCTGTGCCATCTAGCATACACTGATCTATTGAGGTCTATCCACAGATTTTCAATGATGTTCAGGTTTCATATTTGAGATAGTCTATTGTGGATTATGAGGTGTGTTGAGGTTCAGTATCCATTTGTAGAAGCCATCCGCTATTCAACTTCAGCTTTTTGACAGTTGGTGTCATGTTTACTTTGAATTTCATTGAATGCATTGCTGGAATTTCATTGAATCCATTCTTCCCTACACTATAGGTGAAATGTTCCCCATGCCATTGGCCCACAACCCCAAAGCATGATTGATCCATGTACATGTTGAATGGTTGGAGAGGTGTTCTTTTCATAAAATTCTGTGCCCTTTTTTCTCCAAACATATCTTTGCACATTGAGGCCAAAGAGTTCTATTGTAACCTCATTGGCCAAGGACTTGTTTACAAAATGCATCAGGCATGTTCAGATGTTTATTTTGGCAGTCAAGCAACTGTCTCTGAAATTTCTCTTGGTCTTTCAGACCTTCTCTTGACATGCACTGTTCCTGTTAACTGCCATTTGTTCACCACATTTCAAACTGAGAAAATGGCAACCGAAAATGTTTTGCTCTCTTCCTATAGCCTTCTCCTGCTTTGTGGGTGTCAACAATTTTCATTTTCAGAGTGTTAGGCAGCTGCTTAGAAGAACTCATAGTTACTGTTTTTTGGGAGAAGGTCAGAGGAGTCTGGGTATTTATAAAGATTTGAATATTGCATCATGTAGCCTTTCCTATTGATGATTGTGAACAAATCTTAACCCTAAAAAGCTATTTAAGTTCTGACATCTCAGTCAAAGTTATCTGAGCACTCAAATCTCCTTGGGTTCCCATAGAGTTCCAGGAGTGTCCAAAACTAGGGATGAGCGAAACCATGGAGGTTAATTTTGCCAGGTTCGGCCTAACTTCAGGTCAAAATTTGGGCTCTGGACCCGAACTTGACCCTGAACCCGAACCCCATTGAAGTCAATGGGGACCCGAACTTCACTTTTCCGTTATAACATGATTATATCTGAAAATAATAGCATTCTAAAGACAAATCAATGTGTGGCCATTTAGGGGTGGGAGAGTGTGGTGACATCATCGGCACATCCTATGGCAGGTTCTGTTCAGTGAAGAAAGAAGAAGCAACTGCAGTGCGATCCAGTGGATAAGGCAAATTGTTTTTTTTTTTTTTAACCCATATGGCCATATTGTTTTGCATTCTGTCTCAAGAATGCTACAATTTTCTGATATAACCATGTTATAACGGAAAATAATAAAATCACTGAACACCAAATCGGGACTTCAGTGAAAAAGTCTGGGCTCGGGTCCAGGTATGTAACAGAACTCGCAAAGTTTGGTACTATACTGTTCTCTGCCTCTACTTCATGTCCCATACTGCTCTCTACTAAAGATTAGCAAATCGATTGTAAACTAATCAGATTCTTTAGAAATTTTACAAAAAGTCTACTCTAAAAAAATCCAAAGGTTTGATGATTTGTTTTGGACAAATGGTGCAAAACAGCACTTGCACCATTTTACTGTGGAAAATGGTGAGCAAAAGGATAGGAAGGATGAAGCTTGAAGATTCCGTGACCCTGGGACGAAGGAGCTTTGACCTGATTGACTCAGAAGCTGACAAGCAGCCTGTGAGTCAATCAGTAACATGATTTTGCTAGAGAGACACCATTCTAAGTGCAGCTTGCAATACGAGAACATGTGTGCTGGATGTTTCTGACAAAAAAAGCAGTAATCTAGGTGTTGTAGGGAGAGCATAGGGACAGTATAAGGATGTAATGAATTAAGTAGATCACTGATTTATAAGGGAAAGTACAGGGTGGAGAGAATGTTCTCTCATTTCTATTTCATACAACTATTGGCAATTAAGCTTTTTTTTTTTTAAACCCTAAGTTTATATAGTATATCTGTATTTTATAGGCTTATGCCAGCACCTCCAGCACCAGCATCAATAGCATATATTCTGCTGAAAATGCATATGCAGTATATTGCATCAAGATACCATACATTATTTGTGAACATGTTGTGCTGAAATCAAAGTATTTATATACCTGTTTCATTCCACGCATTGTATTACCATTGTAAATTGTCAATACTAGTGTTCATCAGCCTGTTTGTAGAAACAGATGAATGCTTAATTGCTACTCTGTCGTTAAATTACAGAAGAAATCAATTACACTTTTGCTAGTACCATTTAATAATCTATGTACCAAATTTGTGACTTTTCATTTATAGGCCTCTTAATAAAATTTCTGGAAGAGTGAAAAAAAGACCCAGAACTCATCATCTAAGAGTCAGTCAGAATGTGGGTAGCTGCAGTAGTGCAAACATTAGTAGCAGCACCAGCTGTCCTGCTAGTAGTAGTAATAGCAGGCCACAGTTTCCTGTTTCTTACGATAAGTACCAGATTATTATTGAGGATAAAGAGGATGACATTGTACACTGCATAGCTCACTCCTCCACTTAGTCACAACAGGATGATGCCAATGTCACTTCTGAGCCTGACACTGTATTTTGGTGCCAGGCGTCACCAAAATCCCACATACCATGGAAGATTCTCAAAAGTGTCTCCCTGTTAATGAGTCTTGTGAGAACAGTCAGCTGGACTGACATGGAGAGGAGTGTCAAGGGGAGCTGGGATCCCCATGCATAGCTGTCTTGATGGTAGAGGTAGTAGTAGTGGCATGTAGCCATGGTTGTGGTAGGAGCAATGGTAGCCCTGTCAACAATGACACTTGGTGTAGATACAGAGCAGGGAATTGGGAGGTGGGGGAGATGGACTATGATGATGATTGGTTTTTGGAAAGGACCTGGGAGCCATATTGGGTGCTGCAGAGGAGGTAACATCAGAGGAGTAGGGTGTTGGTGGCTACAATAAAGAGCAGATGCAACGTACAGTCAGAACCTGCAAAAAACTGTCAGGATCAGATCTGCTTCTATTATTGTCAGCTCAGGAACTGGTAATTCTGCTGATACTGTGGGATCAGGCTGAAAACTTGGCAGACCTAAGCCAACCTCGGCTACTGTTAGCTCTGTGCAAGTATCTATACTCTGGAAAGTTTTCTTCCCAAGGCCGGCACACAAAACTACAGCCGTGTGCAAAATCTGCAGGAATAAAATAAGCCATGGGTATTCAAACATAAAAATAGATACTCTTTTTTAGCGCATGAGCAGCATCACTGCACTGTTCTATACCTGTACTCTACTGCTATGTTGTCTACCTGTACTATGTAATGTTAATTAGTGTTTTTTGTCTATTATTTTATTATTACTTGCTAGATTAATTTTTTTTATATTGTAAAACATTAGCTAGTCCTTACCAAGAATATGGTAATATGTTGGAGATACATTTTCTTTTCCAGACACTAAAATAGACCAGTGCACTCCATATTTTTATTTAATTAAGAATGGCACCTCTTGTCTAATATATAAAGCTGAGGGTATGTGTGTGTGTATGTCCGCTAAAGGAATCTGCACCGTCGCAGCTACAATCAGGAAATGTGGCACACAGGTACATCAGGTGTCCGGGAAGGTTTTAGAACGGGTCTCAGCTCTACAGGATGTACCGTTCCTGAGATTTTCCCACAAAATGCATTAGCAAATAGAAGCCTGGTCACATGACCCTTATCAGCCAATAGAAGCTCACAGGCAGTTAGTCTCCACACACCACAGGTTTCCATAACAACACAGCCAGTTCACTGCTGTAGGTCTGCTTTAAAGGGACAGAGCACTGTGGAGGACACTGCTAAAGGGGTATTCCGGTTACCATAAATATAAATTATGTTTTAGATTAACTCATCATCAATCATTATCTCATATAATGTAAATTTCACATATTTACCGTTCAGTAGTAATAAAAGTTGTTTTCTTCCACTGCTACCCACTTTCCTCCTAAATTACTAAGACATCGACCTGTAATTGAGGCCACCCTCAAATGAAGGACTTAAAAGCCCCACCCCCAGGTCCCACTAACTCACACCCCTGACTCAGTCAGGCCACGCCCCTTCCACTCCACATCTGACTGGGATTGAAAAAATGAAGGTAAAAATCAACTTCTGACAGCTCCAGGGGTGGGGAGGGTGACTTTCTCCCTGCAGCTCATTGCTCAGACTGCACAGTGCTGCTGTCTGAGAGTAGCTGTTCAAAAGGACATCCCTGTGTCCATCCAGGCCCTGCGCATGACAGAGGACAGGGAGTCTGAAAGCCAGACTGTCCAGCCTCCCCCCAACGTGAAGCCGTGCTACTGGTCCCCATGAAGCCACACCCCTAAACATGCGCCCCCTGGTTCCATGAAGACACGGAGGAGAAGCTGTCTGAGCGTGAGCTACTGAAAGGGTGGACATCCTTGTGTCTGTCCAGGCCGTGCACCGGACAGTGGACAGGGAGTCTGAAAGCCTAAAACCGGACCTCTGGCTGCCCTAGGGGCAGGCTGACAGTCCGGCTTTCTGGCTCCCTGTCCTTCGTCCGGCGCAGTGCCTGGACAGACGTAGGGATGTCCTCCCTTTCAGTAGCTCACGCTCAGACAGCTTCTCCTCATTGTCTTCAGAGAGCCAGGTGGTGTGGCCTCATGTTTAGTGGTGTGGCTTCATGTGGCCCGGGGGCGCTGCTTCACATTTGGGGGAATGGCCGGTCAGGTCCAGCTTTCTGGGCTGAAGACTTTGGCCACCCTAGCTGCTGTGGAGGTCACAGTTAAAGGGGAGGGCGCTGACGATGTTTCTGTTAAGGGGCTGGCTGCTGTGGAGGTCACTGTTAAAGGGGCAGGCACTGTAGAGGTCACTCTCGATATCGTTAAACGACACACACAAACTTTAAATGAAATAGATTAAATATACCCGGGAGAAGCTGGGTCCTTCAGCTAGTAGTAAATAAAGATGATCATTTCTCTTTGCATAGATTCTTCATGGTGTCCCCTGAAGGACAATAGGCATGTATTCAATTTTATTGTATAAAAACAGAAATGTTCAAGTGGGAATCTTCCAAGCACTGCTGAGGATACCAGGGATTCTTGATTACAGTTATACAAAAATGAAATTGGACTTCAGCAGAACTGAAATTAAGTTATTGTGGCATTTTCATAGCAAGGTCAGTGAAGCATAAAGGAAATGCAATTGAGCTGTTATAAAGCCTTACATGTCTGTAATTGTTCATTACTTGAATATCTGCAATATAAACGGCAGCCTTCAAATAAAGAACAAAAACCTTCAATATTAACACCATGTTCTGTAATTGAACAACTTTGCCATCAGTCCAGCAACTTCTCAATTATTTCAAAATCTGAAATGATTTGGAATAATGGGTGTTTCGGATATATCCACTTTTGGACAGCAGTCCTCTTTTAAGTAGTGCTCTAGATATCGTAAGATGGATTGCTCAAGGGCATTTGCAACTTTTTGTGGGCACTTGTGCAAACTTTTTACAACTTTAGCATTTTTGAAATGTTGATATAAAATTGGGCATGGTAAGCCAGGTTAAATAGTTTTACTCCAGATCTGTTTGTTTTTTTTAAACCACTTCCACAATGAGGCAGTTTTCACCTGACCAAGCCTACTTTTGCAAATCTGACATGTATCACTTTATATGGTAATAACTTTGATTTTTACTCATCCACACAATTCTGAAATAGTTTGAATTTGAATTTCTCTGCTTTTAAGGCAGTTAGTCATACCTCATAAAATGTGTAGTTATAAATTATCATTCACCATACATCTTCCTTACACTGTCCTTATTTAGAAATGTCATTTTGTTTTCAAGGACCTTAGAAGACTTAGAATATTAGAATCAATTTTTTTAATTTTCAAAATAAAAATTCCAATCACAAAAATTCCATTTTGTGATTACAAAATAAATTAGACTTTTGCTGTTATGTCAGTTTCCTGGTACAAAGAGATGCATCTCTACATACCAGTGCATTGTACATGAATACTAGCAAAGGTTTTTAGTTAGAAAAAATTAAATTCCTCTTACTCTGTGCAGTCAAGCCTGTGGTTTAGCTGGTCAAGCTTTTGCCTCCCATACAGAAGGTCCTGAGTTTGAGACGCAGCAGTGAAAATTTGGATAAAAGGGGAATAAAAGTTTTTGAATACACAGAGGGTGTTATCAAGCAATGTTAGTTATAGGGGGAATTGCTTTTATTTTAACCCCTTCTCCAGGGGTGGGATTCAAATTTTTAACAACAGGTTCCCTACTCAACGGCGGACATGCAGCATCACGACACATGTTTATATATACATACTCCATATATATGCAATACACATACATATAAATACACCATATATACACTACGCACACATATCACCGCCTTTTAAAAAGCCTAAGGAGCCAAACAATGGAATGAAAGCGCTCATCTCCATTTGCCGTCGCCAGAGCACCAGATTGGGATTCAGCTGGTAACACGGTTCTCCGATCGGATTGTAATTTTAACAACCGGAACTGGAGAACCTGAGAGAGCTGACTGAATCTCATGCCTGCACATGGCAGAACAGAGGAGGAAATGGTGGCCGCACAAGCACATGGCAAGGGACAGCACATTGCAGTATAGATGAGTATACAGGTGATGACATCACTACATAGAGGAGCACATGGTGGCACTGGTAGCACAGCTGCACATAGCACTGATATGGAGGAGAGTGGTTATAGTCACAAAAGATGTAGGTGTTTTGTGCCACTGTTAATTCTTTGTTCAGTTGTGTATTCTCTTGAGAAGGGTACATCAACAGTTTTTTTTTGGGGTGGCTGGGGCCAGGGGCAGTAACAAAGCACTAGAACAGCCAAGCTTACCTTCAGAGTTCCTCAGCAGGAAAGAACATGTCTCACCTAACAATGTGTCTAAATAAACTGAGGCTGGGCTGTCTGTACACTGCCCACCAATCCCTACTAGTATAATAAAATTGGCCCCTATAATTGGCTGGCAGCTCAGTATGTCAGAGCAGGCTGCCAGCCTATAGAACAACAGAAGCAGTACTGGCAAAGCCTGTGCCAGTACTGCGGATCTTATTCTTTTGAGGGAGGAGCCACATTACTGGCCAGCACCAGTGGAGGCAGACTGCACACAGTCACTGATACTTGATGGTATCATGGAGGACAAGAGAGGAGGCGGAGCAACAAGCCAGCAGCAGCTTACTACGGAGTAGCACTGGTAATTACATTCCTGGGGGGGGCATGTACAGGTAGGGGACTTGAGCTGGGGATTCTTTGCTACTGGTTTTGAGTTAGTGAGCGGCAGCTGGGGGGTTTTGAAAGTGATTTATGCAGCAGGACCAGGTCGGGATTCCTGCTTCTCACCGGTCCTGCAAACCTGCTGTAATTTTAACAAACGGTTCGGCAGAATCAGAGTGAACTGGCTGAATCCCATGCCTGTCCTTCCCTACCTCAGCTATACATGTACAGTTGAAGTCGGGACTTTAAATGCTACGCACGTTAAGTAGCTGAGTGGACACCATAGCCACAAGATGCTTGCTGCTTTACAGAGACATCACCTAGAGGCATTGTTGCAATCTGCAATAATGCTGATCACAGACATTTAATTCCTTACATGCTGTGGTCAATTACAACCACAGCATCTGATTCATCTTTTCCCTGAGCTCTGTGCTTCAGGGCCCCAACAGAATCCCACTTGCTGAGATTGAGGTTGCAGTGGCAGCATTGGGCCTTTGGAAGACTCTGAGGCCTGACACAATGATTTCCTATGGAGTCTACATACTGTACAAGCAAAGTAAATATTCTATAGGCTGCAATAGTAAATCATTGTAGTCAATGGGAGAGTCAATCAGATGATTGCATGTTAAAGTTCTCGACATTGAAAAAAAAGCAAAAACAGTTTTTAAGACAATAAAAAATGGATAAAAATTCAAATCTCCACCTTTCCCCATTTAAAAAACAAAAATAAACAATAAAAATAAAGATCATTGTGATTGTTGTGCACAAAATGCTATACTATTAAAATATAAATGTATTTATTCTGTTTGGTGAACACCATAATGGAAAAGAAATCAAAATTCCAGATTCACAGTTTTTTGTCACTTCATCAAGTAAATTGAATAAAAAGTGATCAAAAAGGCATATACATTCCAAAATCATATCAAATTATACAAAAAAAAAACAAAAAAAAACCTTCTACTAGGCTTGGACACACTTTCTACTAGCTGTGCCTTCAATATGGAGCCATTTCTATACTTTTTTTTTTCCAAAGCCACTTTGGGTTCCCAAACAGCAGCTGTAAAATGGTACAGCGAAAAATAGAACAGCTTTTGAATCTCTGCTCACAATTTCTTAAGCTTATGTTCACATGCAGCATTTGTCTTTGTGTATCTGTGTATGTGACAAACCTGCAGTGTTTTACAGTAGCATCAAAGTGGATAGGATTTTAAGAAATTTCAACCACTTCTAATTTGATCTGCAGGGTGGATTTCTTTATCACTTTATGCTGTGAACACCCACCATGGATTCCACCTTTTGTAATAGAAATGTGCACTGAAATCTCAAATAAATCCACAGTGGAAAATTATTGACATGTGAATGTACCCTTTAGAACATGTTGGGGATCATTTTCAAAGAATGGACTTTTACGTCAATCTTTGATTCCCACCCTGTGCTGCTGGAGGATTTACCAAATTTATGACAAGTCGTGCGCCTCATTATAGGTTAGGCACATCTATGTCAGTCTATGAGGGAGATTTTTCAAAACTGGTTTAAAGGAAAACTGGCTTAGTTGCTCTTAGCAACCAATCAGATTCCATCTTTCGTTTTGCAAAGGAAGACTGAAAAATGAAAGGTGGAATGACCCTGATTTTTTCTACAAAGGATATAATAAAAAGATTTGTAGCAGGAAATTGCTGCCGCCATTTAGTCTATGTAATCTCCACACTTGAAAAATGAAGCAAACCTTTTTGCTATTTTTAATATAAAAGTATGTTAAGTCTAAAGCTCAGAAACCCCTATGAATTAATTTCTGTATGCATAAATGCACCCTGCACACCTGCATTGTGCTGACTGCCTCCACAGTGTTTGATCAGCTGTTAAATTAACAATAACCAGCAGGCTACACCTGGATGCTCCACTAATGAGCACGTTCAACAGCTGCCCATGAATTTCCCCTATTCTAGAAATGGTGTGCTGGGTTTTCCAGGTAACTTTGTCTTTTGGTGAGATGTGAACAGTACAGATGGCCAAAAGTGCAATGTGTGGTTTCAATTTATATGTATGCATGGTTTAAGCAGTGTTCCCCAACTCCAGTCCTCAGGTCCCACCTGCCGGTCATTATTTGAGAATATCCCGCAGAATGAATACCTGTGGTAAGTCCTGATGCATTGACACTAATTTTATCACCTGCTCAATACTAAGGAAATCCTAAAAGCATTGCTGGTAGGTGGGCCCTGAGGACTGGAGTTGAGGAACACTGGTTTAAAGCGCATCTGTCAGCGGATTTGTACCTCTGATACTGGCTGACCTGTTGCATGTGCTCTTGGCAGCTGAAGGCATCTTCGTTGGTCCTAAGTTCATATTTGGTAAGAACAATTATGTTCTAATAAATTTTAATGAGCCACTAGGCTCTGCTCTCTCTGCAACTGCTGAACCCTTTTCACTTTATTGACAGGACCAGGCAGACCTGATAACTTTTACACTGCCTGGCCATGTCAATCAAAGTGCAGAGGGTGCATTAGTTACAGAGAGAGATGAGCCTCCAGGAGTAATGGCAATACCCCTATTGTTCCCAGAGGCTCATTTGCATAAATTAAACCTATTTTTCTCAGCAATGAGGGCACATATGAACATGGGACCAACACAGATGCCTTCAGCTGCCAAATGCACATGTTACAGCCAATTTTATTGGTATAAATCTGCTGATCGATGCCTTTTAATTGTTTTGGATTTACATAATATTATATGAATTTCGAATATAAATGATACAGTATATAAATCTAAGTATAACAGGGCATTATACTAGAATTATTAGAAAATAATAATGGTGGTGTTCAGTTGTTGGTTGAATATGAGATGGATATTGGTCTTGAAATTAAAATCCACATAAGGCCAATTTCACATGAACGTACTCTGTGCGAGAAATATGCTCTGTGTGTCAAGCATTAAAATGATTTATAATGTTGTGTGTTTCTGGCCAATCCTAACACTAATGAATTGTACTCTCAAAATGCTGTCAGTGCAATTTTGTAGATCTGAGGTCTGTCAGGGACACATAGCATTAGAAATCATTACAATGCCATAGGTCCATTATAGGAGCAGCATGAGGGGCGGTAAATACCTTTGACACAGGGAGCATATTTCTCACACTGAATATGCCTTCTGACATCTACAGTGCACAAGATTGCATACAAATCAGTTCAATAGTTAAAAACAATTCAAAGTGCTACAAAAAGTCAAAAGGGGGAATTTATCAAGTCCTACACCTAAGAATTCTAGCTTTAAAAGGTACCAACAGAGTTTTTGCCTCTTTTTGGGGTTCCGTACACAAATATTTTGACACTTTGCATTTTTTCACCAATCGATACAGTTTTGAAAAGTGGGTTGGGGGTGGTGTTGTTGGCTATGTTTCATTCCCGATTTATAACTGAGACATTTTTAAAAGGTAATAAAAAGTCACAAACTCATTCCAGTAGGGGGAGAAAACCTGGAGTAGAGTGTGCCAAATTTAACAAACCCAGTGCAACATTTGATAGCTATGAATCCAAGAACACCAAACATCAAGATAGAGACTAGTGTGTGGTGAGAATGCATAACCCGCCAAACACTCAAAACCACAAATCAAATATAAATACATCCTTTATTTCATCCAAAACAGTAATCAGGATAAAATGTTACATATTTAGTATGGACTCACAATATGGACAAACCCCACCTCCCAGAGCCCAGGTCTGAAAAAATCCCACCCCAATTAAAATTATAGTATGTATTTGTGGTTAGCATAGACATACAGATGCGTCCACACTTAACTTATCTCCAAACTCAGAGTGGTGTCAGTTTTGTCCTGACAGCAAAACAACATGATATCGCGAGATTGTAACTAAACTCTAAAAAACTGCAATACACGTCACAACCACTGGGCGGTGACTGCTCCACATTTAGCAGATTGCTCAGCTGCTTTTTCTTTTGTTTAGAGCTGCTGGCCTCAGATGTGAGATATTTATCGGCAGACCAAGCTAAATGTGGTGAGATCTATTCAGAATATTTAATGTGCTAAAGTCAAACACATCTAATCCTGTCATGTGTGATACTGTCTACAGTATCGTGCATCTAAGCCTATTGTGTGTGATACTTCGTGAAGAGTTGTGTATCTCATCATATCATGTGTAATACTGTCTGAAGAGTTGTGTATCTAATCCTATCATGTGTGATACTGCCTGAAGAGTTGTGTATCTAATCCTTTCATGTGTGATACTGTCTGCTTACCAGTGTATCTAATCCTATCATATGTGATACTGTCTTCAGGATTGTGTATCTAATCCTATCCTGTGTGATACTGTCCGTCAAGCTGTGTATCTAATCCTATCATATGTAATACGGTCTGCAGAGTTGTGTATCTAATCCTAACCTGTGTGAAACTATCTGCTAAGGTGCATATGTAATGCTATTATGTGTAATACTGTCTGCTGAGCTGTGTATCTAATCCTATCCTATGTGATACTGTCTGAAGAGTTGTGTATCTAATCCGATCATATGTAATACTGTCTGCAGAGTTGTGTATCTAAGCATATCATGTGTGATACTGTCTGCTTAGCTGCATATCTAATCCTACATTGTGCGACACTGTCTGCTGAGCTGTGTATCTAATCCTACTTTGTGTGATACTGTCTGCTTAGATGCGTATCTAATCCCACCTTCTGCGATACTGTCTGCTGAGCTGTGTATCTAATCCTATTCTGGGCGACAGCGTCTGCTAAGCTGTGTATCTAATCCTATCATGTGTGATACAGTTTGCAGACTTGTGTATCTAAGCCTATTGTGTATGATACTGCCTGCTAAGTTGTGTATCTAATCCTATCATGTGTGATACTGTCTGCTGAACTGTGTATCTAATCCTACCTTGTTTGATACTGTCTTCTGAGCTGTGTGTCTAATCCTACCTTGTGTGATACTGTCTATGAAGTGATTATATGTATGTGTATAGAGTGTGATACTGTCTGCTGAGCAGTGTATCTAATTCTATTAGGTGTGATACTGTCTGCTGAGCTGTGTATCTAATCCTACCTTGTGTGATAGTTTTCTGCTGACCTGTGTATCTAATTCTATTAGGTGTGATACTGTCTTTGAGGCTATTGTATGCATCTTTATAGAGTGTGATACAGATAGAGATAAGGAGCTCTCCTTTGTGTAAATGCTGTACACTCAGTATTTCAGTCCCTGTATTTCCCTGTCTTGTGGATGAGGCCTGATTACCAGTTAAAGGGATTGTCTGGGTTCAGAGCTGAACCCGGACATACCCTTATATTCACCCAGGCAGCCCGCCTGAACAGGGTATCGGAGCATCTCATGCTCCGATGTCCTCCCTTGCCCTGCGCTGGATCGCGCAGGGCAAGGGCTCTTTTATTTACATAACACACTGCCGGGCGGAGGCTTCCACCCGGCAGTGAGTTCGGTGACATCACCGGCTGTAATGGGCCGGCTTTAGCGCTGCCCTAACCGTTTTACTGGCTAGGGCAGCGCTAAAGCCCGCCCATCACCGCCGGTGACGTCACCGGGCTCACTGCCGGGCGGAAGCCTCTGCCTGGCAGAGCCTGGTATGTCACCGGAACGGGCTAAATGCCTTTGCCCTGTGCTAATTAGCGCAGGGCAAAGGAGGGCATCGGAGCATAGGATGCTCCGATGCCCTGTTCAGGCGGGCTGCCTGGGTGAATTTAAAGGTATGTCCGGGTTCAGCTCTGAACCTAGACAACCCCTTTAAGTAAGGCCTCTTTCACATTAGCGGCAGCACAGATCCGGCAGGTGAAGGGTGCCGCCGGATCTGCGCTGCTGCAGGGACATGTGTGGGCCAGGAACTGCGCTCCGGCCCCACACATGTCACACAGACATATACACATACAAATACACATTCATACTTACATGCTCCTGGCAGGTCTCCACAGCGCAGGAGGAGCAGGATGGCGCGCACATAGGACGATTCCCCACATTGCCCTCTGCTGGGCGCCGGGTGGAATCGTCCTATGTGTGCGCCGTCCTGCTCCTCCTGCGCTGTGGAGACCTGCCGGGAGCATGTAAGTATGTATATGTATGGGTATATGTCTGTGTATGTCTGTATGTATGTGTGGAATGACGTCCTAACTGTACAACAATTACATTGGTCTGTATAAAGTCCTTCCATTAGTGATAGAAAAGAAAGGCAATACCACTGGCATGTAACATTCTGTATCACTAAAGCTTTTCATGTTAGACATGGAAGAATAAGGCCCCATTTACACGACCGTATATTTGTGGGCCCGCATTACTGTGGACCCGCAAATATACGGGGGCCGCCCGGCGTGTGTTCCGCAGCGCTCAGAACACACGCCATGCGGCCCCATTGAAAATGCCTATATATGTCCATGCGCACGGACAAGTATAGGACATGCTTCAAAAGAGCCACGGCACGGAGCTAGCTCCCGGCCCCATAGAGGTGAATGGGGCCTCATCTATTCCCGCAATTTTGCGGATAGATACGGCCCCATTCATGCAGTTGTGTGAATGGGGCCTAAAGGGCAGCCCTAGATCCATGCTGTGGTTCTGGACTACAGCTGCCCGATGGTAATTCATTAGGATTGGGAGATGTTGTAAATAAAAATGGTGCAATTGTTATTTTCTGCATTAAACCCAATATTAAAGTTTGTTCAAATTAAACCCTGAATCAGGAGTACTCTAGTATTTTTTCTAAAGGTCCACAGACCTGGTCTGCCAAAATAATTTAAAAAAATGTAAGGGGGACAAAACCAGTGGCACCAGTGCTCTGTGGAAAGTTTATTTTTTTTTCTTAAAATAAGCGCCGCCTCAGGGACTGAAAACAATAAACATGTTTTGTGCTATATTTTCCATTAGCAACATGAATGGGCTTCTATAACTTAGGCTACTTTCACACTAGCGTTTTAGAATTCTGGTATTGAGTTCCGTCATAGGGGCTCAATACCGGAATAAAACTCTTCAGTTTTGTCCCCATTCATTGTCAATGGGGACAAAACTGAACTGAAAACAACGGAATGTTCCTAAAAGCATTCCGTTCCGTCTTCAGACCGGAGAGCAAACCGCAACATGCTGTGGTTTGTTCTCCTGTCCAGGCATCCACACCAAGACGGATCCGTCATGACCCCCAATGAAAGTCAATGGGGACGAATCCGTTTTGTGTGATACAATGGTGAACGGATTCGTCACCTGCACACATACATACATTCATACATACACACACACATACAGACATACACATAAACATACACAGACATATACACATACAAATACACATACATACATACTTACATGCTCCCGGCAGGTCTCCACAGCGCAGGAGGAGCAGGACTGCGTGCACATAGGACGATTCCACCCGGCGCCCAGCAGAGGGCGCTGTGGGGAATTGTCCTATGTGTGCGCCGTCCTGCTCCTCCTGCGCTGTGGAGACCTGCCGGGAGCATGTAAGTATGTATGTGTTTATGTCTGTGTGTGTCTGTGTGTATGTCCTGTGTGACGTGTGGGGCCAGAGCGCGGTTCCGGCCCCACACATGTCCCTGCAGCAGCACGGATCCGGCGGCACCCTTCACTTGCCGGATTTGTGCTGCCACTAATGTGAAAGAGGCCTTACTTAAAGAATAACTCCCGCAAAAATTTTTATTCTCTGACCTGTTAGAAAGGTGCATGATATTATCTATAGTGATTGTCATTTTCTTATCAATGACTGTTTCTGTGAGTAAAAACCTCTCTTCTTATTGTAGCTGGGTCATGTGACCAACTCCCTGACCTCCAACTGACCCAGGACAGAAAGCCAGTAACTGCTCTATTCATTCCTATGGGAGCCTCACTTTCAGTCTCATAGGAATACATAGAGAATTAGACTTCCTGTCCACACATAAGTCTATCTGTGAGTTGATGGGTCTAATTGCTGGTCACATGACACAGATAAGAAACTTCAGGATGATATAAGTCAAAAATTCAGACACTGGTAAGAAAATTACATTCACTACAGATTACATCATGTACATTTCTAGCAGGACATGGAATAAATGTTTTGTCGGGAGTTCTTCTTTAACTGGTAATATGGCCTCATCCACAAGACAGGGAAATACAGGGACTGAAATACATGAGCACCTCCCCACCTCTCTTATCTGAGCAGTGGCTGAGTGTACAGTATTTACACAAAGGAGAGCTCCTTATCTCTATCTGTATCACACTCTATAAAGATACAACAATAGCTTCAAAGACAGTATCACACCTAATAGAATTAGATACACAGGTCAGCAGAAAACTATCACACAAGGTAGGATTAGATACACAGCTCAGCAGAGAGTATCACCACTAATAGAATTAGATACACAGCTCAGCAGACAATATCACACTCTATACACATACATCTAATCGCTTCATAGACAGTATCACACATAATAGGAATATATACACAGCTCAGAAGACAGTATCACACAAGGTAGGATTAGATACACAGCTCAGAAGACAGTATCACACATGATAGGATTAGATACACAACTTAGCAGGCAGTATCATACACAATAGGCTTAGATATGCAACTCTGCAGATAGTATCACACATGATAGGATTAGATACACAGCTCAGCAGGCAGTATCATACACAATAGGCTTAGATATACAACTCTGTAGATAGTATCACACATGATAGGATTAGATACACAACTCTGCAAACTGTATCACACATGATAGGATTAGATACAAAACTCTGCAAACAGTATCACACATGATAGGATTAGATACACAACTCTGCAAACTGTATCACACATGATAGGATTGGATACACAACTCTGCAAACAGTATCACACATGATAGGATTAGATACGCAGCTTAGCAGATGCTGTCGCCCAGAATAGGATTAGATACACAGTTCAGCAGACAGTATCACACATGATAGGATTAGATACACGGATACGCAGACAGTATAACACATGATAGGATTAGATACACAGATATTCATGCAGTACCACACATGATAGGATTAGATACACAACTTAGCAGGCAGTATCATACACAATAGGCTTAGATACATAACTCTGAAAACAGTATCACACATGATAGGATTAGATATGCAGTTTAGCATACAGTATCACACATGATAGGATTAGATACACAGATATGCAGGCAGTATCACACATGATAGGATTAGATACACAACTTAGCAGGCAGTATCATACACAATAGTCTTAGATACACAACTCTGTAAACAGTATCACACATGATAGAATTAGATACACAGTTCAGCAGACAGTATCACACATGATAGGATTTGATACACAACTGCAAACAGTATCACACATGATAGGATTAGATACACAACTCTGCAAAGAGTATCACACATGATAGGATTAGATACGCAGTTTAGCATACAGTATCACACATGATAGGATTAGATACACAGATATGCAGGCAGTATCACACATGATAGGATTAGATACACAACTTAGCAGGCAGTATCATGCACAATAGGCTTAGATACACAACTCTGCAAACAGTATCACACATGATCGGATTAGATATGCAGTTTAGCAGACAGTATCACACATGATAGGATTAGATACACAGATATGCATGCAGTATCACACATGATAGGTATAGATACACAACTTAGCAGGCAGTATCATACACACTAGGCTTAGATACACAACTCTGCAAACAGTATCACACATGATAGGATTAGATACAGGGGCTCTGCAAACAGTATCACGCATATAGCATAGTAACATAGTAACATAGTTTACAAGGCCGAAAAAAGACATCTGTCCATCTAGTTCGGCCTGTTTTCCTATAAGTTGATCCAGAGGAAGGCAAAAAAACCCTGTGAGGTAGAAGCCAGTTTTCCCCACTTTAGGGAAAAAAATTCCTTCCCGACTCCAATCAGGCAATCAGAATTACTCCCTGGATCAACGACCCCTCTCTAGTAACTATAACCTGTAATATTATTACCCTCCAAAAATACATCCAGGCCTCTCTTGAACTCTTTCAGTGAACTTACCATCACCACCTCCTCAGGCAGAGAGTTCCATAGTCTCACTGCTCTTACCGTAAAGAATCCTCTTCTATGTTTGTGTACAAACCTTCTTTCCTCCAGACGCAGAGGATGGCCCCTTGTCACAGTCACAGTCCTGGGGATAAATAGATCGTGGGAAAGATCTCTGTACTGACCTCTGATATATTTATACATAGTTATTAGATCTCCCCTCAGTCGTCTTTTTTCTAAAGTGAATAAGCCTAATTTTGATAATCTTTCTGGGTACTATAGTCCACCCATTCCAGTTATTACTTTAGTTGCCCTCCTCTGAACCCTCTCCAGCTCTGCTATATCTGCCTTGTTCACAGGAGCCCAGAACTGTACACAGTACTCCATGTGTGGTCTGACTAGTGATTTGTAAAGTGGCAGGACTATGTTCTCATCACGGGCATCTATGCCTCTTTTGATGCAACCCATTATCTTATTGGCCTTGGCAGCAGCTGTCTGACACTGGTTTCTGCAGCTTAGTTTGCTGTTCACTAAAATTCCTAGGTCCTTTTCTATGTCAGAGTTACCCAATATATTACCATTCAGTATGTACTGGTGACTTGCATTATTCCTTCCCATATGCATAACTTTACATTTGTCAGTGTTAAACCTCATCTGCCACTTCTCTGCCCAAGCCTCCGGTCTATCCAGATCCATCTGTAGCAGTGTACTGTCCTCTTGTGTGTTAATTACTTTACACAGTTTAGTGTCATCTACAAAAATTGATATTTTACTGTGCAAGCCTTCTACAAGATCATTAATAAATATATTGAAGAGAATAGGGCCCAATACTGACCCCTGTGGTACCCCACTAATTACAGTGACCCAATCTGAGCATGTACCATTAATAACCACCCTCTGTTTTCTATCACTGAGCCAGTTACTTACCCACATACAGACATTTTCTCCCAGACCAAGCATTTTCCTCTTATATACTAACCTTTTATGTGGTACAGTGTCAAATGCCTTGGAGAAGTCCAGATATACGACATCCATTGATTCGCTGCGGTCCAGTCTAGAACTTACCTCCTCATAGAAACTGATTAAATTGGTTTGACATGACCAATCCCTCATGAAGCCATGCTGATATGGAGTAATTTGCTTATTTTCATTGAGGTACTCCAAGATAGCATCTCTTAGAAAACCCTCAAACAGTTTACCCACGACAGATGTTAAACTTACCGGCCTATAGTTCCTGGGCTCTGTTTTTGGACCCTTTTTGAATATTGGCACCACATTTGCTATGCGCCAATCCTGTGGAACACTCCCTGTCAGTATAGAGTCCTTAAATATCAGAAATAAGGGTCTGGAGATGACATTACTTAATTATCTTAGGATATGGGGGTGTATGCCATCCGGTCCTGGCGATTTGTCTATTTTAATCTTTTTAAGACGCAGCTCTACTTCTTCCTGGGTCAGACAGGGCACTTTTAATGGGGAATTTACTTTTATATTCTGCATTTCATCTGACAGTTTATTTTCCTCAGTGAATACAGGGGAGAAAAAGATATTTAGTAGCTTTGCTTTCTCCTCATCGCTCTCTGCAACTCCCCCCTCATTACTCTGTAAGGGGTCGACACCTTCAGGTTTATACTTTTTACCATTTATATAATTAAAGAACATTTTAGGGTTAGTTTTACTTTCTTTGGCGATTAATCTCTCGGTCTCTAGTTTGGCTGTTTTTATTTGTCTTTTACATATTCTATTTTTTTCCTTATAGTTTTTCAATGCTTCCTTGCTCCCCTCCTGTTTTAGTGATTTAAATGCTTTCTGTTTGTCATTTATTGCTTTCTTTACAGTTCTGTTTATCCACATTGTTTTTTTCTTGTTCCTTAACCTTTTATTCCCATAAGGTATGTACCTCTCACAATTATATATTAGGATGCTTTTAAAAATATCCCATTTTGTGGCTATATTTTTATTTTTGAGGACTTTGTCCCAGTTAGTTAGGCCTATGGCTTCTCTTAGTTGGCTAAATTTAGCTTTTTTGAAGTTAGGTATTTTTGTTCCTCCCTGAAGAAACGTTCTTTTGAATGACAGTTGGAAGGTTATTATATTATGGTCACTATTTCCCAGGTGTCCCCCTACCTGCACATCTGTTGTTCTGTCAGGTCTATTGGTTAATACTAAGTCCAGTATGGCCGTCCCTCTAGTCGGGTCCTGAACCAGTTGGGAAAGGTAATCGTCTTTGGTTATTTCCAAGAACCTGTCTCCTTTATGAGATGTACAGGTTTCAGTTTCTCAGTCTATATCTGGGTAGTTGAAATCCCCCATAATAACGACCTCATTATGTTTTGCCACCTCGTCTATTTCGTTTAGAAGTAGATTTTCTTTGGGCTCTGGTATACTAGGGGGTTTATAATAAACTCCTATTAGTATTTTATTATTGTTTTTGGCTCCATTTATTTCTACCCACAGTGACTCCACATCTTCATGTCCCTCACTTATATCTTCCCGCAGTGTGGGCTTTAGACAGGACTTTACATAAAGGCAGACCCCTCCCCCTCTCCGGTTTTGGCGATCCTTTCTAAACAGACTGTAACCCTGTACGTTAACTGCCCAGTCATAGCTATCATCCAGCCATGTCTCACTTATTCCCACTATGTCATAGTCCTCCTCACACATCACTAATTCCAGTTCACCAATTTTATTAGTCAGGCTTCTGGCATTAGTGTACATACACTTAAGAGGTCTATGTATATTTTTAACCCCCTTTTTAAATTACTATTACCTGTGAAGTGAATATCCAGGGTTTTTGGGTTACTTTGGTTGATGTTTTGCCCAATATTCTCCCTACATTCCTCACTAATCCCAACCCCCACTAACCCCCCACTCTCCCCGACTATGACCCACTCTCTATCTACACTATCTACCCCCTTATTAGTATTACCCCCCACCCTCCCCCCAGATCCTAGTTTAAAAGCTCCTCCAGCCGTCTAACCATTTTTTCCCCCAGGGCAGTTGCACCATCCCCATTAAGGTGCAGCCCGTCCCTACTATAGAGTCTGTAGCCAACAGAGAAGTCGGCCCAGTTCTCCATGAACCCAAACCCTTCCTTCCTGCACCAGCCTCTGAGCCACTTATTTAACTCCCTAATCTCCCGTTGTCTCTCTAGTGACGCTCGTGGCACTGGTAGTACTTCTGAAAACACTACCTTGGAGGTCCTGGACTTGAGCTTCTCTCCTAGTTCCCTAAAATCATTTTTAAGGACCTTCCATCTCCCCCTGACTTTGTCATTGGTGCCAATGTGTACCATGACCGCCGGGTCTTCCCCAGCCCCACCCAGCAATCTGTCAATCCGATCCGCGATATGCCGAACCCAAGCACCCGGGAGACAACACACTGTTCGTCATTCACGGTCTCGGCGACAGATGACCCTGTCTGTCCGCCTAATAATAGAGTCCCCTACCACCAGCATCTGTCTGGCCTTTGCTGCTCTCCTTCTCCCATCCTTCCTGCAGTGGTCATCCTGTCGCCCAGAATAGGATTAGATACACAGTTCAGCAGACAGTGTCACACATGATAGGATTAGATACACAACTTAACAGATGCTGTCAACTAGAATAGGATTAGATACAGAGTTCAGCAAACAGTATCACACATGATAGGATTAGATACACAGATATGCAGGAAGTATCACACATGATAGGATTAGATACACAACTCTGCAAACAGTATCACACATGATAGGATTAGATACGCCGTTTAGCAGACAGTATCACACAGGATAGGATTAAATACACAGATATGCAGACAGTAGCACACATAATAGGATTAGATACACAAATTAGCAGGCAGTATCATACACAATAGGCTTAGATACACAACTCTGCAAACAGTATCACACATGAAAGGATTAGATACGCAGCTCAGCAGACAGTGTCACACATGATAGGATTAGATACACAATTTAGCAGACAGTATCACACATGATAGGATTAGATACACGGATACACAGACAGTGTCACACATGATAGGATTAGATACCCATTTTAGCAGACAGTATCACACATGATAGGATTAGATACACAACTCTGAAAACAGTATCACACATGATAGGATTAGATACACAGATATTCAGGCAGTATCACACATGATAGGATTAGATACACAACTTAGCAGGCAGTATCATACACAATAGGCTTAGATACACAACTCTGCAAACAGTATCACACATGATAGGATTAGATATACAGTTCAGCAGACAGTATCACACATGATAGGATTAAATGCACAACTCTGCAAACAGTATTGCACATGATAGGATTAGATACACCGCTCAGCAGACAGTATCACACATGATAGGATTAGATACGCAGTTCAGCAGACAGTGTCACACATGATAGAATTAGATACACAACTCTGCAAACACTATCACACATGATAGGATTAGATACACAACTTAGCAGATGCTGTCACCCAGAATAGTATCACACATGATAGGATTAGATACACAGATATGCAGGCAGTATCACACATGATAGGATTAGATACACAACTTAGCAGGCAGTATCATACACAATAGGCTTAGATACACAACTCTGCAAACAGTATCACACATGAAAGGATTAGATACACAGTTCAGCAGACAGTATCACACATGATAGGATTAAATACCCGTCTTAGCAGACAGTATCAGACATAATAGGCTTAGATGCACAACTTAGCAGGCAGTATCATACACAATAGGCTTAGATACGCAACTCTACATAAAGTATCGCACATCATAGGATTAGATACACAGCTCAGCAGAAAGTATCACACATGATAGGATTAGATACACAACTTAACAGGCACTATCATACACAATAGGCTTAGATACACAACTCTGCAAACAGTATCACAGATGATAGGATTAGATACGCAGTTCAGCAGACAGTGTCACACATGGTAGGATTAGATACACAATTTAGAAGGCAGTATCATACACAATAGGCTTAGGTACGCAACTCTGCAGATAGTATCACACGATAGGATTAGATACGCAGCTTAGTAGACGCTGTTGCCCAGAATAGGATTAGATACACAGTTCAGCAGACAGTATCACACATGATAGGATTAGATACACAACCCTGCAGATAGTATCACACATGATAGGATTAGATACACAACTTTACAAACAGTATCACACATGATAGGATTAGATACGCAACTTAGCAGACAGTATCACACATGATAGGATTAGATACACAACTTAGCAGGCAGTATCATATACAATAGGCTTAGATACACAATTCTGCAAACAGTATCACACATGATAGGATTAGATACACAGTTCAGCAGACAGTATCACACATGATAGGATTAGATACCAATCTTAGCAGACAGTATCGCACATGATAGGATTAGATACACAGCTTAGCAGACGATGACGTCAAGAATAGGATTAGATATACAATTCAGCAGGCAGTATCACACATGATAGGATTAGATACACAATTTAGCAGACAGTATCACACATGATAGGATTAGATACACGGATACACAGACAGTGTCACACATGATAGGATTAGATACCCATTTTAGCAGACAGTATCACACATGATAGGATTAGATACACAGATATGCAGACAGTATCACACATGATAGGATTAGATACCCATTTTAGCAGACAGTATCACACATGATAGGATTAGATACACAATTTAGCAGGCAGTATCATACACAATAGGCTTAGATACACAACTCTGCAGATAGTATCACACATGATAGGATTATATACACAACTCTGCAAACAGTATCACACATGATAGGATTAGATACACAGCTCAGCAGACAGTATCACACATGATAGGATTAGATACACAGCTCAGCAGACAGTTTCACACATGATAGGATTAGATACGTAGTTTAGCAGACACTGTCACCCAGAATAGGATTAGATACACAGCTCAGTAGACAGTATCACACATGATAGGATTAGATACCCATGTTAGCAGACAGTATCACACATGATAGCATTAGATACACAACTTAACAGGCAGTATCATACACACTAGGCTTAGATACACAACTCTGCAAACAGTAACACACATGATAGGATTAGATACAGAAATCAGCAGACAGTATTGCACATGATAGGATTAGATACACAGTTTAGCAGACACTGTCACCTAGAATAGGATTAGATACACAGTTCAGCAGACAGTATCACACATGATAGGATTAGATACACATATCATCGGATAATCATTAAGGAATAATAAATGTCATGCTAAAATTGAGGTATAAATTGACACCCTGAATTGTATTATGTACATTTGTAACATGTAATGGGACTGTTAAAAGTATATAATAATCTATGCATAATACTGTGGTTGGTGTGTGCTATTTTGCATATAACAAATATAATACTAGACTAGCACTGTATACTGACACCAAGTGTACCTATCTCATGGCATACGGCATATAGACTTGTGGTGAACAATGGCATGTGTCTAAATATATTATAATCATTGCACACTAAAAAAAAATAAAAAAAAAATCCTTTGAAGGTATTTGTTTAATGTATACAATATATTTTTCTATATATGTTAAATGTAAGAAGCGAATACCTTAAGTTCAGGTATTACAGTAGCTAGTAAAACAATGGGCCACCTTGTGTCTGAACGTTGTATAGCTAGTAGCACCATGAGCCACCTGGTGTCTGAAAGTTTTATTACAATTTATCCAATTTAGTTATAACGTCATTTCGTGACACACATCTCAGGACATGTTGAGATAAGTGATCAGTTAAGTGTGGACACATCTGTAAATATGCAAGGAAAATGACTTGTATACATTGGCACCCATATATTTTAATCCTAGGGGTAGCTAACTAGTCATCATATATTAGAGTCATTCCATTACATTACAGAACCATCAAATTGTATAGTTAATGCAACATAATACAAGGTGCTATAAAGAACACATCCCAACTAACTAGGTATATAGCTCAACAAAATGATGGAACAGCGTAATAAAGTACAGACCCAGAGTCCATGGGGTGAGTAACACCGACATATGTTTCGCCTCGCTTCCTCCTGGGGTGTACTTATATTTGATGTGTGGTGTATTTGACGGGTTTAGCTTTGAATCCTCTTGAATCAATTTATCTGTAGTCTCTAGTCATTATTGCGTATACACTTGATACATAGTATGCACCTGTCTCACAGATTCACAAAATCTCCAAGGGTGACTTGAAGAAAGGAGTGGATTCAAATTGAATGGGAAAAGTAAATGAAGAACCTGTTTTGGGGGGTGGAGAGCACTCTTTATATGTTGCTGCACCACTCATTGGTTGTGGTGGACCAGACACAAACAGAAAAGCGTGATATTGTGCTAACGTAGTCAGTGAAGTTGACTTGCCAAAAAAACTGTGAATCCGTGTTTGTGGGTTTGTTCGTTTTAAATAACTATTTGCGGCTTTATTCGCCATCCAAACAGAAAAGCGTGATATTGTGCTAACGGAGTCAGTGAAGTTGACTTGCCAAAAAAACTGAATCTGTGTTTGTGGGTTTGTTCATTTTAAATAACTATTTGCGGCTTTATTCGCCATCCAAACAGAAAAGCGTGATATTGTGCTAACGTAGTCAGTGAAGTTGACTTACCAAAAAAACTGTGAATCCATGTTTGGTGGGTTGTTAGTTTAAAATAACTATTTGTGGTGTTATTCACCATCCAAACAGAAAAGTGTGATATTGTGCTAACGTAGTCAGTGAAGTTGACTTGCCAAAAAAACTGTGAATCCGTGTTTGTGGGTTTGTTAGTTTTAAATAACTATTTGCGGCTTTATTCGCCATCCAAACAGAAAAGTGTGATATTGTGCTAATGTAGTCAGTGAAGTTGACTTGCCACAAAAACTGTGAATCCATGTTTGTGGGGTTGTTAGTTTAAAATAACTATTTGCGGCGTTATTCACCATCCAAACAGAAAAGCGTGATATTGTGCTAAAGTAGTCAGTGAAGTTGACTTGTCAAAAAAACTGTGAATCCGTTTTTGTGGGTTTGTTCATTTTAAATAACTGTTTGCGGTTTAATTCACCATCCAAACAGAAAAGCGTGATATCGTGCTAACGTAGTCAGTGAAGTTGACTTGCCAAAAAAACAGTGAATTCATTTTTGTGGGGTTGGTAGTTTTAAATAACTATTTGCGGAGTTATTCGCCATCCAAACAGAAAAGCGTGATATTGTGCTAACGTAGTCAGTGAAGTTGACTTGCCAAAAAACTGTGAATCCGTGTTTGTGGGGTTGTTAGTTTTAAATAACTATTTGCAGCGTCAGTCGCCATAGAAAAAGAAAATCGTCATATAGTGTGTAGTGCTGTGCAGTAACCCATTGTACTGCAGTTCAGCAACCCATTATGAACCCACTCTATGGGTGACGATATTTCTTAAAGAAATAGTTAAGCAGTTGTGCCAGGCAGTTAGCAAAGTATTCTTAATTTTCTTTTATTTTACATTTTTATTCAAACAGTATGTCAGACAAAGGGGTGACAGGCCCTTCACAGGGGAGGGGCAGTGGCACAAATGTTTCTGGAATAGGCACAGGTCTCAGCAGAGGAAGGGGACGTGGCATCATGGGTCACTTGGCAAGACCACAGCTACCGGTGTCACAGGTGGTCGTGTGTTGACCACCAACCCAGATGTTCTTGAATGGTTGACTCGGTCATCCACTTCCTCCCAGATGATATCTAAAACCCCCAGCCAAGAGTCGGTGGTTTTGTCAGACACAACCCTTGGTTGGCATGGGCCCGGGGCGTCTCCAGTGCTCTCACCTGTCGTCAACCTGCCTCTGTCCTTTTCTCCCTCAGCCAGAAAGTACTA